>APFE030275532.1:4809-29467 GCA_000404065.3 Pinus taeda
AAATACAAACAAAAATATTTTCATTTCTGAAATAACAATGTTTTTAAGGCACTGGTCATTTGTGTGTTTCCTGTTTATTGTACAGTTAATGGCTATTGCTTATATTACGTTTTGATTTTAGATCTCAGATTGACAGTCTTATTTAACTCAAATAATTCTCCTAGAACTTTACATCTTAGCTTTTAGCTTAGCTTTCCATTTAGGGACCACCCCCCTTAGCTAGCCTAGGAGATAGCTAAAACAGAGAGAGTTGGGATCAGTGTGACAGCCCCTTCTCTGACTTCCCTGCCACCAACCACACCTTGTGGGGTTGAAGGCTTTTCTCGCTAGCTGGTAGGTAGGTGCGGGCGGCAGGGTCAACAGATCCCAACAAAATCTAGGCAATCAAAGAATGGCCCAAACCCAAGAACATATCTAACTTGAGGGGATTTTAGGTTTAACAAGGTATTACAAAAGATTTATAAAAAAACTATGCACATCTAACAGCACCCCTGACTAATTTGTTAAAGAAAAATGCTTTTCAGTGGAATGACCAAGCAAACAGGTGTTTTGAGAAATTGAAAGAAGTAATGTCAACCACACCAGTACTAGCAACTCCTAACTTTTCAAAACCATTTGTAGTAGAATGTGATGCTTTTGGTTTCGGAATTGGAGTTGTATTAATGCAGGACAACCACCCTATAGCATTTGAGAGCAAGAAGCTTAATAAACGAGAAGGTTTAAAAGCAACATACCAAAAGGAGATGCTCACCATCATACACACTTTGACGAAGGGGCACCAATATTTGCTTGGAAGTAAATTTTTAATCCGAACCGACCACAACGGTCTTCAGTTCTTACTTCAACAAAAGACATTATCAACAGAACAACAGAAGTGGATGGAGAAGTTGTCAACTTTCGATATAGAAATATTACACAAGGGAAAGGAGAATGTTGTAGATGATGCACTCTCAAGTAAAGATGACAATCACACAACATGTGCTGCCATGATAGTTGTTTCGGAATGGTTGGACAAAATACCATCCGAATATGCCAAGGATAAGGATTGTGACTCCATGATTAAAAATATCAGTCAGTATACCAACTTCGAGTGGAAAAGTGACATCTTATGGTCCAAGGGTAGAATTTACCTAACACCCACATCCAAATTTTAGGTGAAAATACTAAAGGAGTCTCACAATTCGCCAGCAGCAGGACATGTCGGATTCTACAAGACTTACTACAACATTCGACAGTTACAAGAGGAAGATTAGGCATGGCCAGTCAACTCCTATTTAAGGAGCACTGCCTTGGCCTTGTAAACATCATTCAATTTTTATCAATAAATAAATATATATATATATATATATATATATATATAATATATATATATATATATATATATATATATATATATTATATATATATATATATATATATATTATATTATATTACATTCAGAATTTATTTGGTGTTTTATTATCAGTCAAACAGTGATTTAGAATTTAATTCTAACACTCCCTCAATCATTGATGCTCTCCCTCGCTAAATCTTTGTGCACTGGGTACCTTGATTTGCCTTGCTCTCGCTCTCTCAATTGTCTCCATCTCCATCCCATCCAACTGCTCTTATAATCTTTCGTTGGAGCCTCAACGACTATGATTAGATCCTCATCAATGGCTAATATCATCTTAGACTCGATCTATGCAAGTCTCTAGAGCATTCTCGATCTTCCCTAATTAATTCCAATTAACTAATCAATTTTCCTAAGTTAGGCAACTTTTAATTATTGATCAATTAATTTAATTAAGGCCTTTTGTTAGCTTATCTCGTGAAACCTTTTCTGGGATTTGGAGATCTAGTGTTCGTTAGACTAATACACACAAATCGAAACTAAAACACTTGTTCGATGACCTAGATGGTTTTTTTGCAGAATAATTCAACCTCCCTCTTTCTTACCTATCTGACACTAGAAAACTGTTGGGAAATTCTTACGAAATTCTCCTTTGTTGCTCCCACAATCAATGATGCTCTCCCTCGCTGAATCTTTGTGCACTAGGTAGCTCGATCTGCCTTGATCTTACTCTCTCAATTGTCTCCATCTCAATCCCATCGAACTACTCTTATAATTTTTCGTTATTCATCAACGACTATGATTAGATCCTCATTCATGGCTTAGATCATCTTAGACTTGATCCGTGTGAGTCTCTGGAGCATTCTCGATCTTCCCTAATTAATTCCCATCAATTAATCAATTCTCCTAAGTTAGGCAATTTTTAATTATTGATAAATTAATTTAATTAAGTTGTTTTGCAAGCTTATTTCAAGAAACCTTTTCTAGGTTCTGGAAATCTCGTGTTCCTTATACTAATAGACATAAATCGAGACTACAACACTTGTTCGATGCTACTAAAATCTAATACACAAGGTAGAACATAAGCTCCAATAACTTTACACAACAATATAACTCACTGACTTCGATCTGCTCGGCAGACCACTACTTGCTCAGTGTTACTTTAACACTTCGCTATAACCTTTAATGTTTTAATTGTCTGACTCAGTGTAGGAAGAAAGGCAATCTTATAGTCTACCTTATGCAAAGAAACAACGAAAACTTCCCATTTCATATCTCTTGTATCTTCTTTATTCAGTTTTTAACAAAAAATGTACCAAGGAAAAGCGGGGTGAGGGTAGAGTTTTATCTAACAGTGTTAAACCATCTATGTTCACTCTCTAAAGGAATTTCCCTAATATGCAATCTCAATTAATTTATCCACCTCAAAGTTTTCAATTCTAGATGTTCTAGATTTCATAGTCTAGTGGTTGCAGAAAGAGACACTTATCAAATGATATATTAAGCATTAACTAGTATTTCAAAGGACATATCAACTCTTATGACAGGCTCCCAACATTCTTATTGTTCATTTAGAAAGATACAATATCCAATCATATGCATATCTAGAAGTCCATGAAAATTGATTATCTTCACATGCACGACTTATCAAATGTACAAATGGAAAGAAGAATGACCTCATTGAGGCTAACATACTCTCCAAATGGTGAAATTTAAACAGTATTGCTTCTTAAAACCCTTGGGAATACATTTTATATAATTTATTTTCTAACTCACCCTATCGTTGGTGCCATAATCAACTTGGATTATAGACCAGCTATTTGGTATCTGATTAGTTCTAATCAATGCCAACCTTTGGAGATATACACATCCCATCTTGAACTCGAAGCTTCACTAGAATTGATTATCAATAAACATTTTATACAAACGGATATATTGAGCAAGTGTTAAAATTGGCAACCAGGGAAAAACTTCATGTGGGTCATCTTCTGTTTGTGAACTCGCACTCCTGCACTGCTCCTTTTCTGTAAACCGAATCTCATCCCAGCTCTGTGGTCGTACAAATGGAGGGGATGCTGGGGTATTTATATTTGTTGGAGTGAGTTGAACTGACATGTCGTTTTTCTTATGTCAGCCGACATGATTGTATTGGAGCCGACCTGAGAGAATGGAAAATATGTATATATTTTTCTTTTTCCTTTTTCTGCTTTTAGGAAATTAATAAGTCCATAATAAAATGACTTTAGGGATCGAACAGTGCTTGTTGGGAAGGGCTTTAAGAGTTTTTCAAGCTGGTATAAACAATAATTTTCAGAGATAATGTTTAGTGTTAAATATGATTTTTCTTTCTGATATTAAGGTTTGATATCTTGAACAGTCAAGGGTTTAGGAATTTATGACAACCTTACAGGGATTGATGTGTATCGAATTAGAATATGATAGGGCATTAGGATATGGATAGGGCTTCAGGGCTTTAGGATGTCAACCTATTAGGCTTAAGGCTTCTTCACTCAATAAGGATCAAGGACTAAACTAGAGTTTCTTAGGACCTTGCTAGGGCTTTATCACAATAGCATATATTCATGTTTAGGACATCATGACCATCCTCAATAGGGCTTGCTTCAACACAACTTAAGGTTAGGGTTTCATCAGGGTGACAACAATGTCATCATCATATTGACATCAATGACAACATTGTCCAACAATCTCCTCCTTTGTCATTGATGGCAATATACTTGCCATTACTTCCCCTCTCAATGTTCTCTCCCCCTTTGACATCAATGGCAAATGGGATGCTCTTTTGTCTGCATCTTCTTCATGTGACTTGTCAAGTACTCCCCCTATCGTTATTATCTCCTTTTGCCAATATCATTTTTATCTGGTATATTGTAATAGACATCTCACAATGGTATTCCTTATGTGGTTCGAAATGTTAGGCAAAGTATGATCAGCACTTTTGTTCACATGATTTCTGTTAATTGAGCTTGTGATTTTTTTATCTTCCTTTTCATTTATCTTTAAGGATTTGTTTTCACTGATGCTTCTTTTTTATTCTCTGATTTCTGCCATAAAAACTTATTTCATATGTATCATTTCTACAGATCTTGAATTTTCACCATCGCATGTCATTTTTTCTGCTAGCTCTGAAGTATTGTCAGCTATTTCATACAATAAGATGGTTTTGGAACTTCTACTAAGCATACCCAGTATGTTGCAAAATCTAGTACATAACCTTATATCATTTAAGAGTTTAGTTGCTTCCCCGGCACCAATAGAAGCTAATTGACCAATCATGATGTTCTCTGTAATACTCCTGAGAGGGTCCCCTTCAGTGAATGCAACAGCATCAAAAGAATATCCAGTTTCATCATTAGTCGAGTAGTTGATACCATGTCATCAAATGACCTTCATATTGTAACAATAGGCTTTCATTAATAACTGACAAGGTTAGATTTATATGGACAGAATGCTGAGAAAGAACATTGTCTATGCTCCCTTATAGAATATAATTTTTCGGACAGCAACTTCACCACCTCTGAATCCTTCAGTATATAGAATCTTCCTTCATACTTTGGCTGAAACTCAAAAATCACCTTAAAATATGATTTGGACGTAACAATCAAAATCTAAAACTTCATTACTCCTAAATGGGGATTTCTTCATTCTTGTCTTGTCTGTAGCAAAAATTGCCTAAATGAAGAATGGTTATTTTAGCATAAGTCATAGAGGAAAAATTATTTTCTGAGGTTATTTCCTTGAAACTCAAATCAGGAGATGTAATGGGTGAGTTATTTTACCAAGTATTCAATCCTAAATCCCATCTTTTTGCCCATGTTACATTCCTTCTCCCTTTCTTTATCAAGGATAACTCTTCAAGATAAGTATACTGTTCCTCCTGTCATCATGCTGCTTATAGTGTTTGACCAATGCTCCCCCTAACAGTATGCATGGTCTTAGCAGAATCTTATCATCAAAACTTAAAATATCATATCTGCCAAAGATGTACTCATTCGATCAACAACATGAATTGATCTTTTGAGTATTCAAGACACATTCCACATGATCTCCTTGTGGTTCAACTTGCTTCCTTCTCCAAAAACTTGTTTAACCTTCGTTTCATGCTTCGTTGTGATGTTTTTAGCATGTTTAGGAGTCCAACTTAAGTTACAATCAGGAGCCATATAACCAATATTAAGACATTTGTAGCATTCAATTTTGTACATAAATGAGGAGGCATAATTTCTTCCTGCAAAGTTGCTTCTAGGAGGCTGAAGAGGACCATTATATTTCTCCTTGTTATATGCCCTACAATTCTTTGCCATATCCACAAAATTTGTACAAGAATAACAGTAACCAAAAAATATACTTTGGTACCTCGAGGATGGACTTTCCCTTCATGAACTTCTGAAGTCTTTCTACCTTGAGATCCTTTGATGATATCCATTGCCTCTTGCATTCTTACCACCTATCGCACACCTTCATAAAGTAGGATTTTGTTAAAATTGGCAACTAGGGCCAGCTTCCACCTTAAGACAGCTCATATCATGGATATAATTATTTCATTGGATTCCTCTTTCAGAGAGGTACAATTTTGATATAAAGATCTCATTCTGACAAGCAGAAATGGAATTATGAATTTATTCTTCTTATGGACAAATTGTCAAGGTCAGCCCCAGTCAAATGTAGGCTCATGAAGCCCAAAGGATGGGTCTCCTCACCCTCAACGAATTGTATAAATAAGAGTGACCCTTCTCTCATTTGGACATCATCACACATCACATCATCTCTCTCCTCCTGTTTGGTTCGTACCACTTGGAGGCAGCCTCCCTCTTCTTCACACGTGTGGCAGGAGGCCAAGTTTTTCTGGCTTGAAACAGCCTGAAATTTCAGAGCTTCAGTCCAGCGTTGACCAGAGTTGACCAAAGGAGATTTGACCATCTTTGACTTCTGTTTTTGGGCCAGAATTCTTATTTCTCTAGGCCACATTTATTGGCACAAAAATCGAGGAGTTTGGGACAGTTTGACTTCAGATTTGACTGCAGAAAATTACAGCAGTGTCTCTCTGCTTTGACTGGGTTTGACCAAATAATTTTGGGCTGACTTTTACTCTCCTAGAAGGCCAAATTGGACTACTCTTGACCGAGCTGCTTGGAGGACGTTTTGGGGCAGCTTTGACCACCATTGACTTTTTGGTTAGGGCTGCATTGATTGCTTGTTTGACTGCTGATTTGGCAGATCCGTTTTAGGCTTGTATTTATGATATTTGTACTCTCTCTCGCTGTTAAACTATTGAAGAGTAATAAGAAGATTTGATCAAAGGGTTTCCCCACATTGGGATTTGTCCCTGGCATCCGCCACATCTTGTGTCCTCTTGCCTTGGCTTGTAATCTGCATATGATTTTATGTTCTATCCACATTTACTGTCAATGTTTATAGGTTAATTGCTACTGGATATAATTGGAAATTGTCATTGGGTTGCTAAAGGATCATTGAAGAAAATTGTGCTTAAGCATAGAACATACCATTGTTATCTAAAATTAACAAGTTTCTTTTAAGGTTATCTTGATTAATCTCCTTGCTTTTTCTGGAACTGGAGCATCAACATTTCTTCCAAGTTTCTCCATATCCTTGTTGTTTGATACATTAGGGTTTGCATCATTTTTGCTTGAGGGCTCACCTACATAACCAAGACCTGATTTATCAAGGGGGGATCTTTGATGACTTAGGATGTCATCTAGGGTTTGAGAGCTCTTTAGATTCTTATTCAGCAAGTCAACTTCTTTTCTAAAAGAGACAATCTCTCATTTTAATTTTTCACAATCTTCATGTTTCATACTTAGCTGGTTCTCCATCTCTTCCGTTATTCTTTTTTTTCTTTTTATAAAGCAACCATGGTTCACAGTCACTAAGTGACTGCTACGTCCATGGGCAATAATCCACACAAATCCACCAAAGGCGGCCTAATATATCGGGCTTAACCCCAAGGGCATCGAGGAGATTTGACCTCGTGACCACCCAATAGGCAAGATACTTAGCAACGAGGGTCGACAAATTGAACTATCCCTTGGGGCTTTCCATTATTCTTGTTGCTTCATGAGTTTCGATTTTTAGAGAGATGACATTTGATTTAACTAGGAAAAATTCCTCATCCCTTTCTTTTAGTTGACATGCCATAGCTTTTTTCTCTTCCTTTGCTTCATCAAACTGAGTTTTTATGGTCGTGACTTCTTCTTTATATTGGCCAATTTTTCTTTCTAATTTACTCAAGTCCTCGTGTCTTTGTTCAAGATGGCCTGACGAAATGTCCCCCCTTTTCTTTGCTTTATCCAACTAATTTGTCATGGATATGACTTATTCATGATGTTTTTTCTTGTTTTGATGCAATTCCTCCTTAAGTTTGTTGAGCTCCTTATCTTTTCTTGTACTTGAAGCTTGAAAAGGTCAACTTCCTTCCTTGTCTTGTCAAGGTCATGGTCACCATCTTGTGCTTGCTTCTTGAGCTCCTCATTTTCCTTTTTAGAACTGCTTATCTCTTCTAGGGCAGCTACAAGCTTTGTCTTAAGATCTATTTCAACTTCTACTTCAAGAATTTCTTCATCATTGTCTTCCTTCATACAATTGGTCCCTTCAACTTTGCTTTCATTTGTCTTCTTTGGTTCATCTTGATGCTCTTTGACATCATCTTTTGGATCAGAGGTGATGACCTTAATCCTTTAGAGTGAAGATCTTGAAGCTTTTCCCAAAGCTCTTTTGCTGATGAACAATTTCCCATTCTGTCATTTATAGGATTTGGTAGCCCACTCAAAATTGCCTTTATTGCTATTGAATTATGCACTTTGGATTCTTCTTCTTCTATTGTGCTTCCAGTAATGATTAATTCCCGAAAATCAAAACCTTGAGCCATCAAAAAGAATTTCATTCTACCCTTCCATATAAAATTTGTTCCATTCAACATAGGGGCTTTGTCAACGTAGTTTCCATCAGAATTCTTGGCTGAGGAAGAGACATCTTCAGACAGTTTGGAACCTTTCTTCCTTGATCTTAAGTGTAAAATTTGGAAATTCTTGTAACTTAAAGCATGACAAGTGAGTGTTAGATTCCGAATATCCGAAATCAGCAGTAACACTTCAGAAATTTCAGCACTTATTAGCCTTATGATAGCAATAAGAAAATCACTTCAGATCCAAGGGATAACAAGCCTATAGTGACTATATATGATCATTGAAATGCCCAACTTGCCAATGTAAATTATGAGTTTTAGCCCACATTAAGATGCAGTATTCAGAAAATTTCAGATCTGAATCACTTATTACAGCAATAAGAAAAATGTATGGACAATGATATATCAATGCTAAAACAAGTACCAAAACATGCCCAAAACTTAAAATTTGCTTGCCAAACTGAAAACTTTGGTTTTTAGGGCCTTTAAAGTATGATATTCAGAAAATATCAGATCTAATTATTCAATTATGCATAAAACTTCCAACAAGCTAAAACTTAGATCTAAGCTAGATCCTTAATGCCCAAGTTCTAGAAAAAGTAAATTTTGCAATTTTAGAGTATTCTGACCAATTTAATGTGTTTTAGAACACTTATGTCACTGTTATAAAATAAAAATTACAGCAGTAGCAAAACAGTGAGAAACTAGGGTTTAGAGAGCAAACCCTAGGCCCTAGGTCTCGAAGATCGCTTTGCCCAAACTTGCCAAAATTTTGTGATGAAGTTGTCATCTACAAATCAAACTTTTTTGAGCCAAATTTCTGCAAAACCCACCAAGTATTCAGTCCAGAAAACTCAAAGATGGATTTAGGGCAAGCTAGGACTAAGAGGAGCCAACGCTAGGCCTATTAAGGCTAGCGTTAAGGGAAAATGGGGCTAGGAGGCCAAAGGAAGGGGAAGAGGATGAGGGAAGAGGCTAGTAAGGCCTAACGCAGAAGGGAAGAGGCTCTTTTAGGGTCAATAGCTAGGGTTAGAGAACCTAACGGGCTATCATGGGCACCACAAGAGCCACAGCCTAGGGAAGGAGGGTCAAATAGGGAGGTTGAGGCCTCTAGACCTCACGAACAAGCCTAGAAAGGCTCTAAAACTCAGACGCAAGGGGCATAAAGGGAGGTTGAGGCCTCTAGGTCTTACGACCTGCCCTAAAGAAGGCTAAAATGTTGACACAGAGGGCCAAAAGACTGACGCAGGGCAAGAGGAGGACGTTGGCCTTGGAGAGACTATATCTGAGTCAAGGAGGCTAAAAAATGAAATCCCAACTTCAAAAATATTGATCTCCTTCAGATCTGTAGTTTTGCCCAATTTCTTCAATGGTTGGCCCTGCAAACAATAGTAGAGACTAGATCTTACCCTTAAGGGCCTATATCTAGCTCTATTCCAGCTTTCTCCGCTTGATCTCACCTGCACAAATAGATTTACAAATACCCAAAACCCCAAATATATACAAAATCTCAAAACCCTAATTAGCAAAAATTATTTACAAAATTATTTTACACATATACAAGGGTTTTAAAATAAATTTTGAGAAAAAAAAATTATGGAGTTTTTTCCTTGATAAATGACCTGTTACCACTCAAACTAGCAGAGGTCCTTAAAGGGCTACTACTAGGCTAAGGGAAACAAATGGAGCAATAGCCCATTGTCACCTCAACTAAGGCTCCCTACTCTTTATGGACTTTCATCGATGGGAGGAGACCTATTATGATGAGGATCACTAAATGGATAAACCAATGATAGGGTGAGGGGTGATCTTAGAAGTCTAATCATAAGAGAGGCTCAAATATGTTGCTTGCTTGCTTTGGAGGCAAGGTTTAAAGCTCTCAAGGAAGGGCGTAAGGGGAACTTCAAGGTTTAGGTTTAGGAGATGTATCTTATAATGGGAGTTACTAGACCTTGAAATTCTTGTGAAAACTTGGATTCCCAGTGATCCTTGAAGAATTACCCTTAATAGTGTATGGGACCACACAGGACCAAGTGGACCTAGGGGGTAGGTCAAAGAGGTAGGTCAAAGGGGTAGGGTTTAGCAATCAATGATATGCTTGGCCTATTCCGGAGGGAGAAAGGAACCAAATAAAGAAATTCTAATGCAAGACAATGTGGGGGTCCCAACGAGGCTTCTAGCCTGAGGAAACCAAGGGCAAGATTCAATCTCGAGGCTAGGGCTTGAGATATCTTGAGATCCCACCGTTGGAAATTCTTAAAAATTGGAGGGCACCTAGGAGACACACTAGCACAATAGGGGCCAAGAGATTGAATTCTTTTGATGGGTGGTTTGTAAGATAGATGATGCCCTAGTGGACCTAATGGGTTAGGCCTAGAAAAGGAGAGGGAGTTGGAGGAAAAGGTTTAAGGTGATCACCTCTAGGTGGACCAGTGTATAATCCTTTGGGGAGATTTGGAGTCAAGTAGAATTATGACTATGGTACTTTAAATTTTCTAGATGAAGGAGACCTCCAAGACAACTTCGCTTAGCACTAGGACAACATCAAAAGAAGCTTCAAAGACTTGAAACTTCGTTTTGCAAGATAAAAGGCTTATCAAGACGAATTTCAGTAGTGAAACATCTCTAGGAACATTCATTCATTATACATGGCCCATACATGAAGCATTCACTATTGAGAAACAAAAATTCCACAACTTCGCATAAAGGATGTAACAAATAAACCCTAGTATAGCAAAATCCCAACAACAATGTATGCGACAAAATTAGAAAGAAAGAATAGCATTAAAGTGTACTTACATGTATAACAATATATCCAATCATCCAAAAACTTGCCATCAAGAAGCTCCAAGACATGAAATTATCCAAACATCAAAATTCATTCCATGCTCCAAATTCGTCCTCCAAGAAGGATAGCAAAAATATCTAAAGAGATACAAGTTCCAAATCCAAGTGATGATGCTAAAATGAATTCACATCACTTGTATTTATACACTCCTAATGAGTTCAATTTAGCTAATTAGGCCTACATTAGCCCCTAGAATAAAATAATGTGCAAAATAACTAAGTTTTGGTGACAAGCCCACCAAACTAGCTCATAAACAAAAGAATAAGTCTATCAAGAGGTGAAATGATCAATAATACATGTCATTGGGCCTTCTAAAAGTCCATAAGTGCCATAATGATGAATAGGACTCCCAAAATGTCATGTCTCCATTTTCATTCTTCTTCATAGTAAAGCCAGAGTGGATTTCTAAGGGAAGGTATGGCCAGGGCAGTGGAGCAAGTTTATGTCATCAAGGGTCCCAATGGAATTTTGAAGAGATTTTATGGGATTTGATGGCATTCACTTGGTATATTTCATCATCCGCGCAGTTTGCCTTTCATTCCAACAACTTTCAAAAATCAGTGTTATTATTGGGCATAACTTAATTAATTATGTTCGAGGAGGCATTTCGAGAAGATTAGTTGATGGAAAACCTCGGTGTAATAGCTCATTGGAACCGAAACGAGAAGATCTACAGGATGAGATGTTGAGAAGAGACTTCCAGTGGCTGAAGAGAGTATGGTGGGCGCTTTGCCATTTTCCTTAGTTAAAAATGACTTTAATTAGTCATTTAATTAAGGAAAAATAATTAATTGGAGAAAAAGGGCCAAAAGTGACTTGAGTGAAATAAAATAAAACTAAAGGTCACTTAACATAAAGTCAATGCAGGAGATTTTAGAATAATAATAAAATAAGATGCTTCTAGAGGCTTGGAGATCTATCCATGAGATCTATAAAAGGGGAGGAGGAGATCATTTCGAGACATCTTGGAGTCAAGTATTTTCTTGTGGAAAGGTTTGAGAACTTGGTTCTCTACTTCAGTAGTAGCCCCAGGATGGAAACCCTTGGGTGATTCAGTGAGAGCAAGCGAGCACCCATCTCTTCCCTGTGCATCAATTCAGGGTTCACAAGTTGTAGTTATTTGATTTTCAAATTGTTTTGGGAGGCCCATTGTGGCATTATTATAGATCTGTTGAGGCCAACTATCTCAGCCATATGGGTTGTATGTGCATGTAAAACCAGTGTTGTGAAAATCGTTATCGGAAGTAAATTGGCGAGGGAAAAAACGGAAAAAATCGTATAAGTCGAGATAAAATCGGTAAAAAATCGCAATTTTTTAATGTTATCGCGAATTAATCGCGATTTTCGCAACACTGTGTAAAACCCCAGTTTATATATTATAGTTAGGCTGAGATTGATTTCTGCTTATTGTGTTATGGAATTGCATTCATTTTATCTATTATATTTTACATGGGATTCTTTTGTTAAGTGAATAATAATTTTTTGAAGGGTTGTTCCAAATTTTCTTCATTTAGGACATTACATTGGTATCAAAGCCTTGATCTTGTCTCAACCTACAAGTTTTCAATTTTAGTTGTCGCTATTATGTTCAAGGGTTTCAGGTTTATTTTTTGGGCAAGCTTGATTGAAGGAACAGGAGGAAGACCTATTCGAAGACAAACACTTGTCGTAAGGGAGAGTAAATTTTTGAGGGCAAATTGTTGCCTACATATTTAGTGTTCGATGTAATGCACGACAAATCATGGATCCATGAGAAAAATTGTCTTGTTGTCAAGTATTTTAAAAGGGGCTGAAAATTTTCTTTATAGCGGTGGATGTGAACCATAAAAGGGCATGTGATTTTTTTTAATCAAAATTTGTTTGGCTTAAATTAAATCATTTTGATTAAGGTCGACTATTGAACTGAGGCCAAGGAAAACGTGTATGCTTATGCCACATTGAGGAGTAATGTGGTGCCCACTGCATGTTATGGACTAAGAATACACCTAATGCAATTGACGAAACCGTCTCTCAAAGACCACAATCAACCTAAGCCACCAAGCCATCGAGCCAGTCGTCAAAGGGTTCATATTGCAGTTCAACACAGAGTGCAGATGTGGAGCCCATTGCATGTTATGGACTAAGAATACCCCTGATGCAATTGACGAAACCGTCTCTCAAAGACCACAATCAACCTAAGCCACCAAGCCATCGAGCCAGTCGTCAAAGGGTTCGTATTGCAGTTCAAGACGGAGTGTAGTATTTCACGTCATCATCAACATGGCGGTCGATTAACTTATATGTGTTACAGTGCGTCCTCTTCTTGCTGATTCGAAGTTCACCATCCAATAGAAGCCAACAATCAGTATGTTGTAAACAAGACTGGTTACAACACATTTGTGCATTGAGAAAGAGCCCAACTAATTCAATTACAGCGGCTTTCGAGTAGAGATGTTCGCGCGTGGGGTTGCGCAAGTGATGCTCCTGAAGAACAAAGCAAATGCAGTCGAGCCATAAGTTGTACATGAATCGAAAAACCTAGGTTTTAAGATCCAAATCACATCTTTATCTTCACTGGAGCCCCCATCGATCATCGAGAATGTTGTGAGAAGACCAATTCCATGTGACGTGTTAACAACTGGGTCAAAATCTTGCTTAGTGTGCATGAATTTCACATTTTTTGTGCATGACTGTGCGGTTAGGGCGACAGGGTCTTAGTCAACGTCCGAGATTGTTCGCATTAATTTGAGAGAGTTGAGCTCAATTGCTCAAGAGCGTCGCATAATTCTTCATGGATGTCCAACACAGAATTTCTAGAGCCGCTAAAGTTTAGATCAATGGTCTGAGCTAAAATTGTTTCCAGTGGCTCGAACTCTCTTGGGAGGATTGATTTTTTTTGGCAGGGCCATAGCGGCTTCAGAGGGATTGATTAGCAATTATCAAGATTTTGTCATATTTTCCTAATACCATTCGCCATGAGGAACTGATCTAATTATCTACAAAGATTCTAAATTGTGATATTATATTGGCAACAAAGGTATCGTTCATTGCAATGATATTGGTTGTCGGGGACTCATTCTAAGTTATAGAGGACAGCTATATTCTTTCCTATGCGATTGGTACCAGTGGAGTGTGCATCGTAGTTGCGTATAGTTAATAGTTTGAGCATTTGGATAGTAGTCAAATTGGATAGCTACCAGATGTGTAATACCAAAGACTAATCGCACTGAATATCAACCCATTTCTCCAGTTGGCCGATCACAAGAGTTGTTGGTGTCATCTCCATGTGGTTGGGACATGTTGAAGGGGAATGTTATGAATATAATTCATAACAAGTAAATAAATAAAATAAATGTAAATATTAAATAATCAAATATTGGTTATGTTAAATAGACATTAATTTAAGTGAAAAGGCATGTCTTTTAGACATGAAAGGACACATGTTTAGGTATATGTATGTGGGTCCTCATTGCAACATACATCACTTATACATTTTATATATATAATAAATTATTATTACAAATACCTCTTGTGTATTTTTACATTCAAGTCTACAACCTATCATTTTTTATGCTTTAGTGGTATCAGAGCCATGGCACACAATATAATCATGCAGGTCTTTGAATGTTGTTCACCGCACAATCTGCCATTATGTTCACATCATGAATGCGTTGAGCAGTTTAGTAAAATTCAAGAAGCATTTCAGCGCTTGGAAAAATCCTATGCACAAATTAAAGCGAGTCGAAAGGAAACTGATAATAAAGAAGATGATAGCGACAGTGAAAAAAAGAAACAAGGTGAAGCAGTAAATGATCATAATGTTGAAGATGAGAATGTTATAGAAGATTCTCAGCCCAAAATTTCAGGAGGTAAGGTCGAAGATGTTGCAGTCGTGGCAGAGATTAAGATGGAAGAAAAAAGTGCTAGAGATTTAGAAAAAAGAACAACGGAAAGGGACCAAGAAGAAGAGAAACAAAGCATTGGAAATTTTAAAGAAAATGATCACAATGTCGATACAAAATCTGTAGAGGATGAAGATAACGAGGATGATGAGACGAGACCTATCAAGAAGCGGGGCAAGCTTTCAAATAATGGCCAATCCTTGCAAGGCGAGGCACAGTTTTCAGATCACTACAAGGAATATACCTCATTACAGACAGAGAGAAAAGGATCTGTAAAGTTTGATAAGAAGCGTCATGGTTCTTCACCCCTTGCCCAGTTAAATGTGGATGGAGTTCAAAAATCGGTGAAGGGAAGTCAAACATATCGTGTTGAACCTGCTCCTGGGTTTGAGGTACAGAATTCCTTTCTTCGTGCTCCTTTAGGAAGAGGAAGGGGAAGGAATATAAGTTGTTTGGCCTCAATTTTTGTCATTGTCGATCTCGTAGAGGAAACTAAAACTATTAGTGATAATATTGTGCAAGATCCAACGATGCCTCGTGAGATGATTGAAAGTTTAAAGCAAGCTGAATTAGATGACAAAATTTCTTAGTCAGAAGGAAATAGAGAAATTACATTGGAGATGCCTACATATGTATCTAACACTACACCAAACACTTACTCCTTGGTCCATACAAACATTCCAGGTCCAGTGTATAATTGTCTAGGGACAAGTGAAGGCAAGGTTTGTTGTAGATGGCCTAGGGTACCAAAAGTATGAAGCCAAACCCAGTTTGAATCATTTTCGCAAATATATGGACACAACAAAAGGGTTGAAGATAAAGGAATGTTCGGGGAATGATTTAAACAAGCCACAAATGTTGAATATGACAATGCCTGGAAATGAAAACAGGATTGGCCTCTTCTTGAGAAATTGGCAAAATAAAAAAGTAAGAATGAATCCTGATAAGCTTCAAGCGGTCTTGTTCGTTCTTTTTGGAAAGCAACCACATTATAAATTCACTGAACTTGTCACTCAGACAACCCACGTGACACTGTCGCGCACCCTTCACTATGTTTTCCTGTCAATAGATCTATCCAATGAAAGATCCTCGACCTGTACACTGTTGGTCGTACCATATCCGTTGTCGCCATCCATTCCATTGACCATCGATTCCATATTTGCCAGTCTGAAAAATTGTGCCTTCTGAAACCATGATTAGTTAAGTTATATTTACACCGTTATATAAAGTTCACATATTTCATTCAAAGGAAAAGAAGACTTCCTCTCAAGAAACCTCATTCCGCGTCGATTTTATACCACCGTATGGACAAAAGGAAAGCGCAGGCGAATTTGAATTTCGAAGCAAAGGAAGACTGGGATGTTGAGCTGATACAGGGATTTGTTCGTAAAGAGGGGGAAGCCATTGCTGCCAAAAACACAGTGACACAGGATCACTGATTTTCGCAGCAACTAATGAACTCTAATTTTTATGGCTTCAACTTGGCCCATTCGCATCGTTGTTTATTGCTCTGCACCTGCACTGTCCAACGCTCGACCCATCTGGCTCCCCAATCCATGTTTTCGCACTGTCCACAGCCAAAAGCCACCGCAGTCCTCTACAATGCTCCACACCTTCCACCGCAGTCTTCTACCACTATAACCGTAGCCATATTCCACAATCGAACCTCCATCCTTGTTGCATTTAAAAAAAATTGTGGAATGCAGGAGCACATTGGTTTAAAAACTGTGGAACGCCATAGACCTGCAAAAAACGCGTTGGGTTAACTAGTTTCAAGTGCCGCTGCCTGTTCAATCTCCATCCTCCATCCACCCTCCGCCAGTGTTCCACGATCTCTCTCCTCTGTCACACCCTACCAACGCTATCCTGACAACCTGTGTAAACTTCACTGCTTGTTTGGCTAGTTCCCAAAAAATATCTAATATAATATTCGCATAACAGTGAAATGATGTCACTATCATACGAATTGATTAGGACCACTCATATACAATAACCTTATATATATAATATATCATTAAATAAATTTATTAATCTATTTATAAAAAAGGAAAAAAACAAATATATATAATTAAAAAAAAAAAAATATAAAAAATTAAAAAAAAATGAAATTTACAAATGAAAAAAAAATTTAAAAAATAATATCGAAAAGAACTAAAAAAAAAAGCAATATATATATATATATATATATATATAAAACTTGGGTTCAAAACTAGACACAAGATTGGACTTGAAACAGAGTTACCAGCGAAGTATAGAAACTAAACTACCAGTGACCAATTATTAAAAACGATGTCAACCACATGAAGACAATTATTCGAGGTTAAGGTGAAGGAAATTACCAACAATATAGCTTTAAGAACAAAGCTTCTGAAGGGAAAGGCTATGTTATGAATATAATTCATAACAAGTAAATAAATAAAATAAATATAAATATTAAATAATTGAATATTGATCATCTTAAACAGTCATTAAGTTAAGTCAAAAGGCATGTCTATAAGACATGCCTAGTCATGAAAAGACACATGTTTAGGTATATATATGCGGGTCCTCATTGTAACATACATCACTTATGCATTTTATATATATACTAAATTATTATTACATATACCTCTTGTATATTATTACATTCAAGTCTACAAGCTATCAGTTTTGATGCTTCAGGGAAGGATCTTGCTGGGTTTGTCAAATAAAGAAGGTCGATATGAAGGTTGTTTACCCACAGGAAGGACTAATAAACTGAAGGGCACCCAGTTGGCACTAAAAACACAAGTTCCTCTAATCCATTATATTTCAAATATATCTACACACAGAAAGGAAAAGGCGATTGTTCTTGTTGTTATTATTGTGGTGAAATTCATGTATTAACTCTGTGTGAATTTTATGAATCATCAAATGTATTTGAAATGCCTATTGTCCACCCTGTATGATTGCCATGCACTGTAGTTACTAGAATGAGAAGGCATGACTGAGTCTTTAGAGGTTTGATATGTTAGTTTTGTTGTCCTATCCATTTATGTGTAAGAGAAATTGCTGCTAGTATATCGTTGTATTACTGCTTGAGGCTGAGAGTAGGGTTTTGAGTCATTGTAAGACCGACATATTTGTACAAGGGTGTAGATAATATGGATGTCTTGAGAATCATTGTATGTTATTGCTAAGTTTCCATGTTGGTTAGAATGCATGTATGGGGTTTGGCCACCGGATATATGAAGAAGAGGTAGTAGGTTAAGAGTATGTGATAATCTACTAAGAACCTGTATCCATAAACATTGCATTGTCTTCTTACATGTCAGAGTCTAGTGAGTAGTAGGCTGACTCAATGGAAATCAGAGTCTGAATGCTAGCAGTTGTGTTGCAAGTTGGGAAAGATTGTCAATCAATTCATATTTAAAGCCACCTAATGTACTTGACATTATTAAAGAAAAACAAGAATGAGACTTTAATAAACTCCCTTAATAAACATGCAACAACAAACAACAAACCCTTCTCAAAAAGGGTCAATGCAATTCTTCAAAGAAAATAGCCCAAGGATGTGTAGCTACTAGCAGGAGCAGGAAATACAACACAAGATTTATGCTTTTGGGACAGATTTGAAGCGCATGAGGGTCACATGGAAAGTCCTCTTCAAACTTGATGAGCTAGATACCCTCCTTTCCAAAGTGAGCCAATTAGAAGGGAAGAAACTAATTTGGGCTTTAAAACCAGCTATGTTTGCTCTCATACAACACAAGTTCATGGAAGAACCTTGTGAAGAGGTTAGACTTCCAGTTGCATCTTGTCTTAGTATCATCATGAGACAAACCACCCCTATAGCTCCTTACAATCATGATGTTATGAGGAGATCTTTCAAACTAATGATAGAAACTCTCTGAGACTTGGACAATAGTGCAAACTCTACCTTTGGGAAGACGCTTGAGATTTTAGGAGTTATGGCCATGACTAGGAATTATGAAATCATGTTTGATCTTGAGTTCTATGGTTTGATCATGCAGATGTTCCAATGCTTCTTCAGCATTAGGAAACATCATTCTAACATAGTCATAGCGCACATGCAATCCATCTTATCATCATGTATGAGACGTCGTGATGCCATTTATCGAGAGTCGCAGTTTTGATTGTTGTTTGTTTGGAGGAGAGAGCATCTGGTCTCACCTGTTGCTTATTGTTCGAGAAAATGTAACTAGGTTCGGTCTTCATATCTATAATTTTGATATTTGTACTTATTCAGGAAAAGAGAATTTATTTTGATATTATTTGTCAATGAGTTTCTTGCTCATTGAAAATAGGTCAAGCGCATTTTAAGTGCTTCTAGAGAATCAAAGTCAAAATGTAATTATGATAAGACCCTTTGTGGGCATGTTACACCATGTAAGTCATCATACAAGGTCATGGGAGAGGCTAAGGCACATGAGATCTCCAATACCCAGAAAGGGTTTGGGCAAATTCTAAATAGTTTGGGAGATATTAAAATAATTAATATTTTTAATGAAGTCCCTAAGTCTAAACTTGGGGAAAATAAAATATTAATGTGAATTAATATAAAACTGTGTTAGAATGGTCCAAAAGTCATGGATCAAACCATATCTAATCTTAGTCGTTGGTTTGTCAACGAGAAAAGTATAAGAGGAGGCTTGAGGGTCACTTAGAGAACACACCAAGAGATCAAGATTTCGACTTTCTGGGGCTGGGTTTGCTGAGAAAGTTGAGAGAGTGATCAGAGTTGCAGCTGAGGGGCAGTGAATACAGATGCAGAGAGGCAGACATAGCACTGGGAGGATCAGCGCGGTAGCTGGATAGAGGGACGCAAAAGCAGCCAAGGGTCCACATAGAGCTAGCCAGGGCTCATGCAGAGCCAGCCAGGAGTTGTGCAATGCCTCAGAGGGCCAACGTAGGTGACACAGAGGGCCAGAGGGTTGACGCAGTGCCTCTAAAGGATGACGCAGGCCAAGCCAGAGTGACGTTGGGCTAATGTTGGGCCAGAGAGAGGCTGACGTAATCCCTAGAGGTTGACGTTGGGGTTTCGTGGGGCAGATTGGAGTTGTGAAGCTGTCGGAGTGTTTATCCAAGGTTTCAACCGAAATATCTGCTTCCGAATAAAGAGGTACTACTGCCAAGATTTGGGTGAGCCGGATTTGGCACCCAAATTGCATTCTGAAACTGCTTAATAAATCAAACCCTCAAATAGCTACACCAACTTTCCCGCATTGGGCTTTTCCGGGGACATTAGTCCAAAAACAATGGTGTCACTTGTGTGCTTGTTTCTATTTCCTTCAGTTGATGATTTGTAATGTGTTGAGCATGTACTTGTATATATCTCCAGTATTTACATGGTAAATAAGTTGTTAACTAACAGAACAAGTAGGCAGGAATAAATCAGTAAAGTGCATGAAGGGTTTCTAACGTGTCAGACTTAGAAATTCCAACATGGAATTAGAGGGTGGTTGTAGATCACAGGAGAACTGAGGACATCAGCCGAACAGAGCAGCAGCAGTAGAAAACAATTGTCCCGAATGACAGAAGTTGTTCCTAGCAGAGTAGCAACAGGGAAGGGGTAACGCAATGCCTGCATCATCAAGATTGAGCCAGGAAGAGGCAACACAGAGGTTGAGGGAGGCAAAGGCAGGCTCACGCAGAGGCCAGGAGGGCTGACACAGTGGGCTGAGGAGGCTAATTTGCTAGTGCCGAAATTGTGTAGAGCCTAGGAGCTCTAACCTTCGATTTGCTGGGGTTTAGGAGGTTGTGGGTAAGTTGCAAAGTGGAGCTGGTGGCGTATTGTAATTAGAACAGTACCTAACAAGGCAAGGCCAAGGTAGAGGGAGTTGCTGTTGAGGTGGATTTCTAGCCAAGGAATCCAGATCAGTGTTGCAGTTGCATAAACGATTGGAGAGGGTCATCTCAACATTGGCAGAAGGGTTTCCAGGAGGGAAATTGAGGCTCAGAGGAGTCATATCGAGAACTTCCAGGAGGGAAGTAGACGAGTAGTAAAAATGGAACTACATGGAGTAAGAGACCAGGACAGACTGGACGGAGCCTCAAACTTTGTAGTCTGAAAGGCCAGAATCTTATCCGTGCTAGACAGGAATCGTGTCAAGCAATTCGCCTTGAGGACAATAGCTATCCCAGTTGACCCGACTGATAACGACAGGTACAAGGATGCAATGTCGAGGGCTAAGAGTATCATCCTTGACGGGGTCAAGGATCACATAGTAGCACTTATTGTCGAGAAGAACACGGCATAGGAGATGTGGGAGGTCCTGACCAAGATGTATCAACATACTTCCATGCAGAGGAAGATGCTACTAGAAAATCAGTTGCGATCATACCAGATGCAGAAGGGAGAACAGATCGACCCATTCCTCAGTCGATTGAAGGAGATCCGGGATCAGCTGACTTCAATAGGGGCAATGTCGGATCCAGAATTGATGGCGAGAACAGCCCTGAACGCAGTCTCAAAAGACTAGGAGGTGTTTGTCCAGAGCATATTGGGTAGGGCGACCCTTCCAAATTGGGAGGAAATGTGGACTGCTCTTCGCCAAGAAGAGGTCAGAAGGCTGAGCAAGACGGGAAGGAGTGACAAGGAGATCAGAATCAAGAAAGAGGAGGAGGAGGATGTTGCCCTAGAATCTGAGAGAAAGCAGGAGAAACGAAAGAAGGACCTCTCCAAGGTCAAGTGCTTCCACTGTGGGGAGCTGGGTCATTATGCGACCCAATGTCCAAGGAAGAAGAGTAAGGGAGAGGCCTCCGAGACCAAGGCAACGCCAACAAGTGCCAAGTGGAGACAAACGATGATTGTGCTATGAGTGCTCATGTGCCACTTAAGAAGAAGTGGGGAGACATCGAGTTGTAGTCAGACTGACTACAGGCAATGAGGGGCAAGATCCTTAAGGTACCCAACCTCTCGGATTATACTTAGCAACAGGAACCCCAAAGAGGAGTAGCAGTGTTGGCGAATGTCAGTAGAGACGGATGCGGATGGAGCGAGAGAGGGAGCTACAGTGCAGGATTCCCAGGACAGGCAAGGCAAGCAGGCTGCAACAGTGCGAGAGGCATTGGAGTGTTGCACCAATGCAGGATGGCACAGAGAGGTGTGCAATGATGCGAGATGCATGGAATTGTTGCAGCAAGGCAGAGGTCAGAGAGGGAGCACTTGTCAGTGATAGAGGGAGCTTCAGCATCAGGAGCATTTCTAGCCTGACGGAGATGTCAAAGTTGGGAGATCAGTTACTTAATTCTTAGTAACTGAGTTGCAATGCAGCAGTTAGCAGTGGTAGTGCTATGGGTAGCACGATGCAACATAATGAGAGGGGTTGCAGTGCAGATGCAGCAGTGGCAGTGGCAGGACCATGGGTAGCAACACAGATGCAGAGGGAGTTGGAGTGCAGATGCAGCAGTGGCAGTGGTAGGACCATGGGTAGCAGCACAGATGCAGATGGAGTTGCAGTACGGATGCAGCAGTGGCAGTAGTAGGGGCATGGGTAGTAGTACAGGATGCAACAGTGATGTTGGGCAGCAAGCCTAGCATCAGCACAAGGACCGATGCCAGATGCTCAGTGAGGAGTATTACTATAGCACAGTCCTCGCTAAGAGGGAGTGTTGATTTGGGGTAGCATTGGATGTGCTCTAGCCAAAAAAATTGGTGGAGAGGCTAATACACATGAGATCTCCAATACCCAAAAAGGGTTTGGGCAGATTCTAAACAGTTTGGGAGATATTAAAATAATTAATATTTTTAATGAAGTACCTAAGTCTAAACTTAGGGAAAATAAAATATTAATGTGAATTAATATAAAACTGTGTTGGAATGGTCCAAAAGTCATGGATCAAGGCAAATCTAATCTTAGTCATTAATTAGGGACTTAATCTCGGTCGTTGATTTGTCAACGAAAAAAATATAAGAGGAGGTTTGAGGGTCACCTGGAGAATACACCAAGAGATCAAGATTTCAACTTTCTGAGGTTGGATTTGTTGACAAAGTTGAGAGAGTGATCAGAGTTGCAGCTGAGGGGTAGTGAACACAGAGAGGTAGAGATAGCACCAAGAGGATTAGCGCAGTAGCGGGAGAGAGGGACACAGAAGCAGCCAAGGGTTCACACAAAGCCAGCCAAGAGTTGCGCAGTGCCTTAGAGGGCCAGCATAGGTGACGTAGAGAGTCAGAGGGTTGACGCAGTGCCTCGAGAGGCTGATGCAGGCCATGCCAGAGTGACAATGGGCTAATGCTGGGCCAGAGAGAGGCTGACGCTGGGGTTTTGTGGGACAAATTAGAGTAAAGGAGCTGTCGAAGTATTTATCTAGGGTTTCAGCCGGAATATTTGCTTCCGAGTAGAGAGGTACTACTGTCGAGATTTTTCTCTGTTGGGTGAGCCGGATTTGGCACCCAAATTGTATTCTGAAAATGCTTAATAAATCAAACCCTCAGATAGCTACATCAGTTTTCCCGCATTGGGTTTTTCTGGGGACATTAGTCCAAAAACAACGGTGTCACTTGTGTGTTTGTTTCTATTTCCTTCAGTTGATGATTTGTAATGTGTTGAGCATGTACTTGTATTTATCTAAAGTATTTACATGGTAAATAACTTGTTAATTAACAGAACAAGTAGGTAGCAACAAATCAGTAAAGTGCATGAAGGGTTTCTAACGTGTCAGACTTAGAAATTCCAACAAAAGGTTGGTTGAGCAGAACATCGAGTTGTTCAGGAGACAGTTGACCAGGGAGGAGCTACTCAGGTTTGGTGGATCATGCAGCAAGAGTGAGCTGAGGAGGAAGGGACTTCGCTTCATCTACAAAGGACCTTGGGGACCTAACCACTCATGCTTGAGTGACATTGTGGAGATGACAGCAGTAGAGCAGGGAGATATTCTTTATGTTTGGCAGGATGAGGACTCTTCGTTGGACGAGTCCATGGGTCCGTACGATGATACCTCTAAGGAGCACGAGCAATCGTGTGGCATTGATGGAAGTAGCCCAGATATGCACCCATGTGTGGTAGAGGAGTACGAGGAGCAATCGATTGTTCCCATGAGGGAAGGAGATTAGGGAGCAAATGAGCGACTGATGATTCAGCATAGAGAGCACATAGAGAAGCATGAGGCAGATGATATACACAGTGTGAGGGATGGGCCATTTTTGGAGAGTCAGCTAGTGCCTCATGTTAAGCCCATGATGGAGGATGAGCAAACACCCTTGGGGCCAGCCATTAGAGTGGAGCAGACAGATGTGTAGCAACCTCCAAGGAGGCAGTATTTGCAGAGACTTGTCCTCATGAGATGTTGGAGACTGATAGGGTAGTTGTTAAATTTGGACAACTAGGTCCAAACTCCATGTTTTGATGCTCAGATTAAGAGGCTAATATTTTTGTTGGATTCCTCTTTCTGAGAGGTGTAAAATCCATATAAAAATAGTCTTAATCTGATGAGCAGAACTTATATTTTGAATTTATTATTCTTAATAAATTATATGTGCAAGGTTAGCCAGTTTTGTAATGTAGGCTCACATGCCCAACAGATGTGTCACACACCCTCATTGATGTATATATATACAGGAAAAGTTGGAGAGAATTTCAACACAATTCAACTCACATCTTCCTCTCTCATCTTAGAGAATACAAGCTACCTGGAGGACGAATTCAGCCACACGTGGGAGGGACGAAGAGGACAGA
>APFE030275532.1:33066-54213 GCA_000404065.3 Pinus taeda
CTAGATACCACTGTGATACTCTGTGATAATCAGAGTGGGATTCGTATGACTGAGAATCCTGTGTTCCACGACCGATCCAAGGATATTGATATCAGGTACCACTTTATCCGGGATATGGTACAGCGAGGCGCCGTAAGGCTCGATCATATAGGAACTGATGAGCAGGTCGCGGATATTCTCACTAAGCCCCTGGGGAAGGTCAAGTTCCTAACCTTCAGTGAGAGTCTTGGTGTCGTGGAAAGACCCTATGATGTGGGTCCTGTTGGACGATGAGCTCTGGGAGCTCTGGGGGGCTTTGGGGATAGCTTCTCGGAGCTATAAGCACTCATAATGCTTCTACCCCACCCTTGTGATTATTGAGCTGGTTCGCCACTCATTTATCTGTGCCCCGTTTGCATCCTACCCATCGAGTTCAGGGCTCATGGGAAGTACCTCTCATTTGGCCAATGAGGTGTGGAAAAACTAGAGACTATTAGCAAAGACTAATGGACGCATCAGAGATTGCCGTACTCTCTATCTAGGATGGCATGGTCCAACCACTTGATCTGGGATCAAGATTTGTGAGGTCTGGGACCTCTGGACTGATTATGTCAGTCGGGGAATGATGTCTTTGTGACTGACCCACTTCTGTTCTGAAATAAAGAAGACAGCAAAGCAAGTTTCGGCAGGATGACTCACAATGTTGATTGCACTAATAGATGGAGTTCTCCCTAGTTGAGAGGGAGTGTTAAATTTGGACAACTAGGTCCAAACTCCATGTTCTGATGCTCAAATTAAGAGGCTAATATTTTTGTTGGATTCCTCTTTCTGAGAGGTGTAAAATCCATATAAAAATAGTCTTAATCCGATGAGCAGAACTTATATTTTGAATTTATTATTCTTAATAAATTATATGTGCAAGGTCGGCCAGTTTTGTAATGTAGGCTCACATGCCCAACAGATGTGTCCCACACCCTCATTGATGGATATAAATACAGGGAAAGTTGGAGAGAATTTGATAACAACACAACACACATCTTCCTCTCTCATCCTAAGAGTACGAGCTACCTGGAGGACAAATTTCAGCCACACATGGGAAGGACAAAGAGGACAGACCGTACGGCTGAGTTGTAGTATGATTTTCTGCTGCTAGGGTTTCGCAGAAAGTTTGACCAACGTTGACTTTGGTCAACGCTTGGTCCAATCAAGCTGAAAATTGGTGGAAGGTTCGATTTTTTAAGGCCATACTACCTGGCACAAAAATCGTGGTCAAAGGGTTGACCGTTTTGCTGCTGTGTTGACTTTTAGCTTGCTGCCCCTGCGTTGACTTTTCAGGACAGCGTTGACTTTTATAGAATTGACTTGGGTTGACTCATCTACTGGTTGGAGGGTTGTTGTGACACATCTGGGCTGGCTGACCAAAGGAGACTTTGCTGGTTGAAGCATCCTATTGACCGCCGAAACGAACACACACATTTTTCCTGTTTCTGATTTGTCTTCTGTAAGATCTGCTTATATGTTCTATCTGCATTTTGCTTAACTACTTGTATGATTGCTGTGAGAAAAGTGAAATTGCTCTTAGCATAGAACATCTTCAAAACTTTACAGTAGTCTTGCATGAGGCTAGTATGATCTACTACACCAAGTAATTTCTAATAAAATAATTTATCCAATTAGCTTAAATTATTCCCAAATCACTTTTACACAAGTCTCGACTAGAACACTAAGACTCACCTAAAACTTTCACAACAAATTCCACCCTAGCTATAGGGTGAGGTTGGAAGGAAAAACTTTGTCGACCATACATGTTTAGAAACACAAATGACTCAAAGAGACAAAAAACCTCCTAGAATGAAATTATCACCAAAACAATACACTTACCTAGGTTGTTACATACATTCATGGTGTTACTAGCACCATTTAAAATTAAAATTTTGCAAAATGGGTTTACAATAACATAGTGTTGATGGATGATGATTTCGATCCTTGGAAGAAAAAATATGGTACATCTACTTCCCCAGAACTTTGATTAAATGAGTGCAACAAGTCCCACTAGACTAGGGTCAAAGTTTAACCCCCCCCCCTCGAAGTAAGGTCAGATAAAAAAATTACAGTCAAGGTCTGTCAATCTTCCAAATCACCACGTTATCCATACTCATCCAAAACAAATAAGTATAACCACCCGATTGCAAAATGATCAAAGTACCTTTTGGATAGTTTCTCACATTCATCCAAGTGCCAATGTTGGATGGCGAGAATCATATAACTGATGCAAATGGCGAAGGCACATGGCATATCATCGTCTAATGGTGGCTGGCAAGGGTTGTTGGTTGTATCGCCAGCTATCAAATGCAAGGTTGCTTGGAAGCAAAAGCAGAATCAGATGCGGGGAGCAAAAGACAAAGCGGGAGCGGGTAGTAACAATTTTCAGAATCTTTTGGGTCAGAAGCGAATTTTGATATAATATATATTTTTATATATTTTGAAGCATATATGTCAACAAAAGCATGTAGAATGATGAATTAGTTATAAAAAGCATAAAAACATGGATTAAACCATATAACATCAATCATCTTGTAGTTATAATCTTCATCCACCACAAGTCCACAAATTACAAGTTCTCATTTATATAGCATGAAAAGGTGCACATAACCAAAATAACATGGAGTGCAATCCATCTCTGAACCAAAAATACATCAACAAATGGGCTCTAGATGACCACTAGCATCCAAATAAATCATGCTACAACAAATGCCTACATATCATCAAAATCATTTCTTATCATGGGATCTTTGTCACTAATATCACCCTCTAAGCATTAACATAAGATAGAAAAAATGTAGAATGTCAAGTCAAGATTTTGTTGAGTGATGGGTACAATTTTATTAGGGTCATGATAGAGGAGATCGACAACCAATGTCACTAACATCAAGATACATATAGGGCTTGGTGCTCTTGATTAAATACGAGTTTCATGCTCTAGTACATGAAAAACTCCAACGGAAAAATTGCAACCCCCCAATCCTGAAATCTTGAAAAACTTATAAGTACGCTGGATTTTGAGTGAGATCTAAAATTCTACTTTCTCCATATGAATCCAATGAGGTTGGAACCACTCTCAAACATCCTGAGTCATTTCATGGTAATATTAAAAATTTAAGTAAAAGGATGATACTTTAAGAATTTAACATTACCATGAACTGCATATTAATACTAGAGCCATATGCTTGAATATTAGGTTGGTCCACTCAAAATTCTTGCTTCTTTGAAAAAAATTGTGCTTGGAATGTCTTTGCGAAAAAAAAAATTGCAAAGAAAAGCTAGCGAGAGAAGAAAAAAAAAATTGTGGGACCATGCTCCCAAACGGGAGTGATTCGAGAGCACGATGCCAGGGTCTCTCCCTGTGCGCTTTCGTCCAAAGGGTGCCTCAGAAGCAGGAGAGATGGGGAAGGGGGGCCTCCCTCCCACAGCACTAGTCAAATATAGGAGAGAAATTTCTTCCCATGGGGTGACCCATTTTGGTGGGTAATACAAGTTTCATGCTCTAGTACATGAAAAATTCCAACAGAAACATTGCAACCCCCCAATCCTGAAATCTTGAAAAACTTATAACTACGTTGGATTTTGAGTGAGATCTAAAATTCTACTTTCTCCATATGAATCCAATGAGCTTGGAACCACTCTCAAACATCCTGAGTCATTTCATGGTAATGTTAAAAATTTAAGTAAAAGGATGATACTTTGAGAATTTAACATTACCATGACCTGCATATTAATACTAGAGCCATATGCTTGAATATTAGGTTGGTCCACTCAAAATTCTTGCTTCTTTGAAAAAAATTGTGCTTGGAATGTCTTTGTGAAAAAAAAAAAATTGCAAAGAAAAGCTAGCGAGCGAAGAAAAAAAAAATTGTGGGACCATGCTCCCAAACGGGAGTGATTCGAGAGCACGATGCCAGGGTCTCTCCCTGTGCGCTTTCGTCCAAAGGGTGCCTCAGAAGCAGGAGAGATGGGGAAGGGGGGCCTCCCTCCCACAGCACTAGTCAAATATAGGAGAGAAATTTCTTCCCATGGGGTGACCCATTTTGGTGGGTAATAGGCTGAAAAGTGGGGCACTTGGTTAGATGGAAAAAATAAGGAAAAAAAAAATTAGCACATACAAATTTCACATTGGGCAGGCTCACAATAATTTTAAAAATGAGCAAAAACATGGGGGTTTCACACTAAAATTCCCTACGGCACATTGTTTCCAAATCACAAAATGTCGTACAATACAGCTCAGGGTATTTCAAAGGTGTTTTGTACCCATTTCAATACTTCAACATGTTTCAGGCAATGATAAATGGATGTGTTGGGCTTTTTCTATAATTTATCTCTCAAGTTATGTTTCTTTCTTGGTAAACCTTCTTGTAAGTTTTGTCATTTCAAGCTGCTTTTGGAACTTGTTTTTCATTCTAGGGGATACTTCTTGCACGGTTACAACCCATCTTTTATTTAGCTATAAATGCTTGTCATATTTACTAGTCCCTTTGACCTATTTAGGTTTTTCGAAAACATTTATATAAATTTCAATTTCTACTATATGACAAATTCTTCCACAACTCATTTACAAGATAATACAAACGTAAATAATATAATACCATGATTTTTGTGAGATAGGAAATTACCTTATCAGAAAAAAACTGTTATTTAGCCACTGCTTCCCCTGCTCTAGTTCTTCAGGACTGATTCGTGGTATGGAGTCCCCATATCTGGCAATAGTATAACTTAAATGATCAAATTTAAAAAATAAAAATAAACTTCAAATGTTAAAAAGCATAAAAATAATAGCAGGAATAGTATACATTCATCAAATCAAATGTCATAAAATAAGACTCCATTCAAAATTCCCTACTATTAGTAACATGGACAGCCAGGGAAATGTCGATATCATGATAGTAATAATAGCAGAACATGAGATAAATAGATGCCAGCATTGCATGATTAGCAACAAGCCAGAAGAAGCTTTAATGTTTTAAGGATAATTATGTAAATGCAAAAGATTAGACAAAGAATGGAGATAATTGCAAGAATAACGGCAGGACAGACAAACCATTTCATTAGAATTTAAACATCCATATACATGTGGAATCTGTAACAGTAAGAATCGAAGAAACTCTATAACTTGACACTACTAAGCATATTTGGATGTGGAAGGAAATTTTTCTACAATACAACTTTTAGTTAAAATCAGACTTATGGGATCCATCATTATTGAATTTGGCACTGGTTTAAATTAACCTTTAGAATTTGGCAGGGACCTATCTCCTGACCCGATCCTGTGCTGGACCAGAGGATTCGAATAGCTCTGAGATGAATTAGGTGTTGACCACGACCTCTGAAACAATTTTCCAAAAGAATCATTTAAGAAGTGATGGTGAAACTTAGAGAACACACTCAAAGGAGCTTTTAAAACTCAAACACCACCTTCCAGAATCACATACGAAAAGAAGAGAAAAGAAGCCTACAAATCAACAACCGCTTCATGTTATATTTGATATCTAAAGATATTAATTCTCCTAATGTTAAAATTGGCAACTAGGACCAAACTCCATGTGGGTCACCTCATTTATGGCAGCTGATATTTTTCCTAGATTCTTCTTGTCGAGAGGTGTAGGAATTATCTAAAGTTTCCGACAAGTATTTATAGAGATATGAATTTATTTGTATTTACTTGACAAATTGTCAAGGTCGGCCAGCAGTAAAATGTGTGGCACACATGCCCAGTGAATCATATAAATACAAGAGAGGTTGACTCATTTTCCCATCATCTCATCCCACTCATTTTTCTCTCTTTCTCCTTAGCTTTGGGTTCTACATGGAGCAGCTCACACATGGGAAGGAGGAGGATGCCAATGTTGCACTAATCGCAATAAAATCGTAAAATCGCGATTTTTAAAAAATCACGATATAATCGCATGATAAAAACGATTTTTTTTGGCCAATTTTTATGAAAAAATAGTGATTTTTACTAAAAAAATCGTGGCTATGTCTGGCAGCGCGATTTATAACTAGAAAAACACGATTTTTTTTTCATTTGAACAGCAAACAGATGTGCGACAGGGGTTTGGAGTCTTGGAGTGAGCTCTTGGTAATTTTGGCGCTGAATCCGATAACTGAAGGAGAAAAACGAAGTGTGAGCTAAGGAGGAGACAAATTTTCTCCATAAAACCGGTATGAGCACCAATGTTTTGTGTTTTGTAACTTTGTTTTGGTTTTTTTCTATGTTTTTGGTTGGGTTTCGAATCTGGATAATCCATTGTTTTTTTCTATGTTTTTGGTTGGGTTTGGAACGGGGTTTTTGACATTTGTCCAATGTAATTTTTTTTAGTTTTTTTGGTTGGGTTTGGAATGGGATTTCTTAAATTGTATGTAGTTTTTTTTTAATTTTTGTACAATGTAAATTGTAAGTTTGTAACTTGTAAATTGTAATCCTTATTTTGCCATAGGTTCACCGAATCACCATTCAAGTTTTCAACTTCAAAGTTCAATGTCAAACATGCCAAGGAAATTGGACCCTCTATGGGAATTTGGTGAATCTGATAGAGGGAATGATAGAATAAACCTGTCTTGCAAGTTGTGTGGGCACCGTATGTTCGGCGGGTGTAGAGATTGAAGTATCACCTTGCACAAATCCCTGAATTTGATGTAAGGCCTTGCACAAATACAAATCCTGAAATCATCTGAAAATCCATGAGATCATTGGAAAATTTAGACCACACTAGAGAGCCTAAAGCAAAAATGAAGAGGCAACTAACAAAGTCAGCTAAACAAGGAAGTGGCAGTGGTTCTACTGCAGCATAAACTAACCCGGTAGCTCCCTCATCATTTTTTGTTTCTCGAACCACACTTGGTTCACAACCATCTATCACTTCAATGCTTAAAAAAACTGAGAAAAAACAAGTTGACAAGTGGCTAGCCAAATTTCTCCTTTGGAGCAATATTCCTTTCAGCATTGTAAGGAATAATCCATTTTTCCAGCATATTGTTGATGCTATTGCCACTGTTGGCCCAAGGTACAAAATCCCTTCTTATCATGACATTAGAGGCTGGATTCTTCAAAATGAAAAGCTTGACTGCACCAAAAGATTGGAGGATTTTAAGGAATCATGGGTACAAACAGGATGCACTGTTATGTCAGATGGTTGGACTGACAAAAAGGGGAGAACCCTTATAAACATCTTAGTTAGTTGTCCCAAGGGAACTATGTTTATCAAATCTGTTGATGCATCTGTTGATTTGTTGGATGTGTTTATTTTGGAGGTGGGCGCAGAAAATGTTGTCCAAGTCATAACAAACAATGGTGCAAATTATGTTGTTGCTGGCAGGATGCTTATGGACAGACATCCTACTTTATTTTGGACACCTTGTGCTGCACATTGTATTGATATGATATTGGAAGACATAAAGAAAATTTCCTTTGTCAAAGATATTGTTGATTCATCAAAAAGAAATACAAAATTTATATATAATCATACATTTGTGCTTAGCTTGATGAGAAAATTCACCAACAACAAAGAGTTGGTGCGCTCTGCCATTACACAGTTTGCCACCAGTTTCATATCTCTTCAATCCCTCTTGAATTCTATGTGGGATGTGAAGAGAATGTTTCTTTCAGAGAAGTGGCGTGCTTTGACAGTGAGCCGCAAACCAGAGGGAGAGGCCATATGCAGACTAGTTTCATACCAAGAAGACTTCTGGCGGGAGTGCAGGAGGTGTGCACCGTTATTGAACCTTTGGTAAAGATTCTTCGATTAGTTGATGGTGAGAAGCCTACAATGGGCTATTTGTATGAGGCCATGGACAGGGCGAAAGAATCCATTTGAGCCTACTATGATGATAAAGGAGATGAGGGGTTTCAGAGACAACTCCTCATATGGGGAGTGATTGACGAACAATGGAACAACACACTCCATCGTCCCATTCATGCCGCAGGGATTTACCTAAAACCCGCATTTTCTTACGCATATGGGTTCATATTTGATGCTGAGATCATGGATGGATTCTTAACCTATGTCCAAAGGATGGTGCGATCTCCAGCGAAACGTACAGAAATCTCTAAAGAAATTGAGACATATAGGATGGCAGGTGGCACATTTGGCTTTGACATGGCTGTAGCCTGTGACTGATAGGACGATTAAAATGCCAGGTGTTTTTCAGTTTGTTTCAAATTTCATTCTCTTCAAATTCCATTTTTTTCTTATGTTTATTTAAAATTTTATTTGTAATTTTGTTGTAGATGCATGGCGGAGAATGTATGGTGCCAAGGTACCCTTTCTGCAAAAGCTTTCCATTTGAATCCTCAGCCAAACATGTAGCTCTTCAGGATGTGAGCGCAACTGGAGTGTATTTGAAAAAATACACAACAAGAAGCGCAACATGTTAACACTTAAAAATTTAAAATATTGCAAATTTCCAAATAATTTTTTGAATTCATTAAACAATATTTTTTTTATAATTATTATTTCATGATTTTTGTACAGGTTGGAGTCCCAGCGACTTAATGGCATGGTCTACGTCTACTACAATCTTCGATTGTGGGTGAGGCAACTTGAGAGAACACCTGATATGGAGGCCATCTCATTGGATGGGATTGACAACACTACTGCATGGAGGGTCGAGGCCGAGAGGCCTCTCATGGAGTCTGCTGATGATTGGTTAGTGCAAGAGATAGTGGACGCGGAGGAGGAGGAGGAGGAGGAGGAGGTGACACCACCTGCCCGAGCTATCCCTACCACTAGTAGAGGACGTGGTCTACCTCTTATAGGGAAAGGCAAAGCTATGGCATTTTCTCACAAGAGGGGCAGAGGAAATCAATAGTATTAGACTTTAGTTATTTTGTTCATTTCATTGTATATGACATTATGACTCATGAGATACATTATTATATTTTTGGTTGATATTTTGAGGCTGAGTTGGGACCCAAGAGTCAGGACTTACTATTCAAGACATGGTTCACTGTTATGTGTGATGTAGTACTAGAAATGATGTTAAACATCTTATATATTAGCTCTTTTATCATATTTATGTGTCAATGTATTAATTTTATGTTGTAGATGGTTTAGATATTAAACAAATTGAACAAAAAATGAATATTTTTGTATGTTACAATTTTTTCCCGATTTTTACGATTTTTTTTATTTTTTCCCGGCGCCGAAATTATCCCGATTACGATTAGTGCATTGGAGGACGCATTAGGGAAGGAGGACGCTGAAAGCACAACGCAGAAGCTAATGAAGGTCTCTTTGACCTATATTGACCAAGCGTTGACTTATCAATGGTGCAGTTTTGGTGTGGCTGCCTCTCCTAGGCAGGCCGCAGATTTTGGCACAAAAATCATGGCAATCCATCCACAGGTTTGACCAGCATTGACTGCCCTACTTTTGGGCAGCAGGTTGACTTCAGTCAACAGCAGTTTGACTGTGTTTTCGAGGTTGTTCAAGTGTTGTTTCTTCAGGCTGTTCGAGGGCTAACTGACCAAAAATTGACCAAGCACATTAGACGTCAATTTCAACTCGTTTGACCAAGTTTGACTTTGTTGATCTAGGATTTGCTACTACTGATATAAAATTACAGAATTCTGATTTTGTATTATTTCTCTCTACTAAACTATTGAAGATAAAAGAAGATTTGATCAAAGGGTTTCCCCACATTAGAGTTTGTCCCTGGCTAGCCACCACATCTTGGGTCTCTTGTCTTGGCTTGTTTTTTGTCGATCGTTTAATGTTCTATCTGCACTTTACTTAATGCATATGTGATTGCTAATCAGTGGCTAATAAAAAGAAAATAAGTAAACTTCCCTAAGCATAGAACATACCATAATTTAACACCTAATCAGTATCTACCACTAAATCTAAAAATTTCAAAAATTGACACTTTTACAACCTACTACCAAGATAACCCTCTTTCTGCCAGCACTGATTAACACCTACACATTGATGTGTGTGAATATTAGCCTTCCAAAAGTAACTTAACAAATCAATGTATCTGCTTGGCAACACACCAAGAGACACTCTTGTTTGATCAATTAACTATCCATTCTTTAAAATATGACGGACAAGAATTGCAAATTAACCACACTCAATACTATGACACGTAATTGGAATCTATGACAGTCAATCTACTAGCAAACTTCATACACTGAGAGGTTTCCAAAGGTGCATAAATGCATCCACTAAGGATAGCTTCACCTTGTTAAATCAATGCTGAAATAGAACCATAATATGTAGCGAAATCGTATTGAGAAGTCCAATCCTCTATATTTCTCACAACGAATACAAATCTTCATGAATTAGAGTAAGTCTGTAAAGTTATGATGATATATCATAAATTTTAAGCCATGCAAAACATATTAGATGCACAAATGTAGTGCAAGACTAGACATCATGCTCACTATATCTCCGTATCTACACTATTTTCTCAAATTATTAGTAATTATTAGTAATTTGATTAGATAAGATGATTTTATCAGTCCACGCATGACCAAATTAAGGCCAAAGGGGCTTAAAAGAAAAAACTAGTATAGTAACAAGCTGATAGACTCCCAGAGGAACTGATAGAAAGTAAAAGATAAAAATAAGCTAAACTACAAAGCAAAAGCATAGCATGACAGATGGCCACACATCATCATTAGTTTGTGTAGAATGAGAGGGGTAAGAGGAAGCCCTAGCAACCACATCAATAACAGAGGTGGAGACAATGGAGGAAAATAAAGACATCCATAATGTCTCATCAACCACAAAGGAGCCAATGCATTGTGTTACCCCTCATACTACATGAGGATTGCATGTGCAATTTTTATCACACATTACAAGGATTTGCAGGAGGATAGTTTTATGACAATGGTAAGTCAACCAGGTTGCTTCAGTATTCTAGGTTCAATGATCATTTCTCTTCTGGAGTGATCAGTTGTCAAGGCTTATCCCTTTCAAGGTGACATATATAGGATGCCTTCGTTGATGTCTGTAAGATGCTCTCTGGTGGAAAGAGTAGGTTAGGTCTGTATTCTTGTCTCCCAATTTCGTGGTTACCCTTGTATCCCAGTCCCGTGGGATCACCTTTACTGGCCATTAGCTTTAGGGATGGCACTACATGGGAAATCTTGATTTTGGTTGCCTGGCCCTATTTCCTGATATCACCTACATCACTCCCCTTGCACTAAGTTGAACCCCATTCATCTCTTTTCCCATCCAGGTCCACATGTGTCCACTGGGTCCACATCAATGTTTTAAAACTCCGACACGGACTCCAAACTGGTCTAGGGTCGACTCCAACTCTGACTCCGACCCGGTATCTACTCGGCCTATTTGATTTCAATGGCTTAGCCTTTGTAAAAAAACATTAAATATTTCTTATTAATAAAAAAACATAATTTTAAAGATTTTCATTCATGTTTCCAAACACAAAGCAATAGAATTAATGTGGAAATATTCGAAGTCGGGATTAAATCGGCAAGGGTTCAAAAATTGAAAAAGTCGTTAAAGTCGAGAGTTTTTTTAAAAAGTCGTTAAAGTCGAGAATTTTTTGAAAAAGTCAGCAAAATTAAAAAAAATTCAAAAATATTCATTTTTTTAAACCCCGATTTTTTCAAAAAAAATAAAAAATTGTTAAAAAAACTACCTCATTCATGATTTTTTGGAAAAAGTCCCGATTTAATCCCGAATTTTTCAACTGGGAAAAAATCAGCAAAAATTCGGCCAATGAAAAAAAATTGCGTTTTGTGGATTTAATCCCGATTTTTTACTAACTTTTTGCACACTGATTTATTATTTAGAATATATAGAGAAGGCAGCATATGATCAAAGTAGGCTCATGAATATATCCATTATATCAAAATGGCACCCAATGCACTGTCCAATACATGTAATATATAGAGATCAGGAAAAAACACATAACCAAGGAGGCTCTAAATGGCCTCTAAAACAAAAGTAAAACATCACTGGCCACTAGTCACTGTTGGCTACTGCGAGAGAAGCCAACATCATCTAGCTCAGACTTTGAATCAGAATCAGACAGGGAACACCATGGCTCCTCCTCCACTTAATGATCTCCAATTGCAATTATAGAAGTAGTAGCACTAGCAAGCACAGCAATTTCACGCTAAGATAGGCGAGCTATGTGCTTGCATCGTGGTTGAGTATACAAAGTGCTTGCAACTGGAGGACTTAGGGTTGGACCTAGTACTAGTGGATCTACATTTCATTGAACATTATGTTCAACTAATGCCTCCATCTGTAAATCCAAATCAAGACCAATATCCTCATCAGAGTCAATCTCAATTGGATGACTCTCCATTACCCAATCTGAGGTTGGATCCATATCTTCCAACACAATGTGATTTATATCAAGTCTTTTGTTCAGCAATTGGTTGCGTCTTAGCCAAAGAATGTATTGGACATAGACTAGATCATTTAACCGGCTTTGTTCCAAACGGTTTCTCTTCTTCATGTGAATCCTCCCAAAGACAGACCAAATGTGCTCACACCCAGTAGCACTGCAAGTTTGACTCAAAATACGGATTGCAAACTTCTGCAATTGACCACAATCGCTGCAAAATGTCTCCCACAATTGTGCCACCAAAGACATAGTTGTGTAATGAGTTAGCTCAACAAATTATATCCAACTTTCAAATTAAAACAATTTAACAAAATAAGAATTTGAAAAATGAAATTGTTAGTTTACCTAGCACATCCGCTTCCTTTGCAATCCTTACTAGGTTCTTGCCAAAGGTACTTGTCGCTCTGCTGAAACAAGTGATTTGTCGTTGTAACTCCAGATGGTCACTCTCCTTAGGGAGCATGTGGTCAATGCAGTGAAACAATCCATCTCTAACCTCCCCAGTCAAAGCTTGTGCCTCTAGAGCTTTATAATGAAACCTTGGGTTCAAAAAAAAACCTAGCTACATGTATAAGGCGATGAGGTTGATTGTTCCATCTTTGCTCAATGATTTCCCAAATGGGCCTATACTTAGCCACTCTATCCTTGTATGTTGCCTTTATTTGCTCCTTTGCTTGATCCATAGCCTCATAAATGAAGCCCATAGCCAATCTTTACCCATCCACCAACCGCAACACCTTAACCATTGGTTCAACATCCTTGACAATCTTTGTTGCCTTTTTCCAAAATATTTCTTCATTAATTTTTTTCTCACATCTTTGTCATCATGTTTGCGAGACCATTGACATTCATTCCATTCATCACTAGAAAACACCCTTTGCAAGTTTCTATGTTGGGAAAGCATAGATTGTAATGTCAAAAATGAGTTGCAAATCTAGTGATGGCAAGCCTAACAATATCCTTGCCCTCTGTGTGTTTCCTCATCAAGTTTAAAATCCATCAATGATTGTAGATATATTTTTTTATGCTTTTGGCATGCTCTGCAATATTTTTGATCAAATCTATTTTACAAATACCCTCATGCATGAGGTCTATGCAACATGCAGCACATGGGGTCCAAAAGATGGTTTTGTGTTTTTCCTCTAACATTTTAACATCAAGAACATAATTAGAGGCATTATCTGTGATGATTTGAACAACATTAGCCACCCCACCTCTTCAACAACCTCATCCAAAAGTTGAAACAACAAGTGTGCATATTTCACCTTATTAGAGGCATCAATTGATTTTAGAAACATGGTTCCCTGTGGGAAAAAGATAAGAAAGTTTATGACGGTACGATTCCTTTGATCAGTCCATCCATCTGACATGATGGTACATCCTGTTCTTGCCCATCAGCTTTTGAAATCTTTCAAATATTCATCAATGGATAAAACCTCTTCTTGCAAAAGAGATCCCCTTAACTCATGCATGGTAGGGTCCTTGAGGCCCTTTCCAGCAGCAAATATGGCATCAAACATAGGTTCATAATATGGTGAACAAGAAGCATTTAAGGGGATATCAACATCATACCACCGTCTAGCTATATAATCACAGCCAGTTTCTCTCAATTCTTTCCTCCAATGGTCATCTAGAGTGGGTTGCATTTGACCTCTATTAGCTTGAGGAACGTGTGCACTATCAAAGGGAGAGGAGGGTGTGAAATAACCTTTGATGTCACCCTTCCTTTTAATTTTACCCTTAACCTTTTCTTGAATAGACTCCAAAGAGGGAGAAACATAGTGAAAGGGGTTGGATGCATCAGTGCAAGGAATAAATGAACAGCCTTCATAATCAAAATTGGGGTTGGAAGCCATCATGTGTTTTATTCTCTTCTTCCTCTCAATTTCAGCATCTATTTCTTTTTGCCTAGCTTTTTCTTCCTCAAACTTCTCAATTTTTTCTAGCAACTCCTTTCTAATATCCCCAGTTTTTTTTGTTGGTGCTGAACATGGAGCAATTTGGCCTCTAATACCAGCCAAGTGTTGTTTCACCCTATGAATGCCCTTCCCCCCCAACCTCCATTAATTATTCTATGACAAAATTTGCAATGCATTTCAATATTAATCATCTTAGCATATGCATAGTCAACGTCTTTAATTCTAGGAGCCATTTTCTGATATTTGGACTTGGAAATGAGAGGAAACAAATCTGAAAATAAAAACAAAACAAAACAACTCTTCAATGTTCATTTCCTTTACAAATATTACTTTTTTCAATTTCCGGATTTGCAAAAAAAAAAACACAAGCAAAGGCAGATTTGAGAAGTGAAAAAAAATATATATCTCTAGGCTCTAGCCTCCTCAATGTTGCTCCAATGACTGCCCAAGAAGCTCCTCACTGTTGCTCCAATAATTGCCCAAGGGACTCCTCAATGTTGCTCTAAAAAACAACTCCACCACTCTTCACAAACTCCTCACAAATGCTCACGCAAATGCAATAAGATAGTTGTGAGGAAATGTGAGGGGGTTGGATAACTTTTATAGGCTTGGGAGAGGTTAGACGGACATGCAAAAACACTAAAACCAAAAAAGCCACATTTGTAGTCTACATTCCCTCCATTTTCCACCACTGACCGAGTTTGACTGGCTCGGCCGGTTTACGTCGGACTCGGCCGAGTCGGTGATTGGCTCGGCCGGTTTACGTCGGACTCGGCCGAGTCAGTGACTGGCTCGGCCGGTTTCGTAACAAACCGGCCTTTGGGCTTGTTTTTGTACCGAGTCAGCCCGGGCAAGGGTCCGGCTCTGCCGATTCTAAATCGGTTCGGCCGATTTTTAAAATACTGGTCCACATAGGGTTAGCCTTCCCCTCCCCTTGTCGACACCTTGGGTCAGGCATGGAACAATGCCCGAAGGTTGATGCAACTGAAAAAGAAAAAGAAAGAACAAGAAGAAAAAAAAAAAACCACAATTTGACCACTCTCAACAGGAAATGTACCATAGGATGAAAAAGATGGTCGGGGCATACAAATTTAGCACATGGGCAAAAGTCAAACGTGAGCTCTACACCTTATCCATGGCCATCACCCTGGTTCCTATGGGCCCTAGATAAGCCCCCTCCATCATTAAGGAACCCATAGTGGGAAATGAACTGCCCCATCTTAAGGGGGTATCTACTGCTACATATTACACATCATGCTCTCCATCCTCTAGAGTCCTGAGCAGTTATGAAGAAAAATTAATCAAAAGCAAAAGGCATATAAAGAAGGGTGGAAAAACAAAGGCTAGGGTAACTCATATACCACGATTTGCTCCCTCCTACACTCATGTACCCAAGTGTGAGCTTCCCTTATTATAGCTACCCTTGCACCTTGACATGTGGTTTCGATGATTCCCCCGATTCCCACTCCATTCCATTATTATATCATATGCTACCTACCACTTGAGAGATGTAACATGGACATCTCACCCCCTTTAGAGGTTGAAACCACCTCATAGGGTCGGTTAACCCCCCTATTGAGCTTGGAGAAACTTTTACATGCTAAAGCCCACTATGGAAAGGCATGCCACCATGAAGTGCCCCATTGGTCCCATGACTTGTAAGCTTTATTACTTGATTATTCTAAAAGCTTGTTGTATTGCAGGGCAAGGGGAGGCAGTGGATCTTATGCAGGATTCTAGGTGGGTCTTCATTTGGGGCTTGGTCTCCCTATACGAGGTCCTAGGCCTCCAGAGGGCCACATTGGCTCTTGTAGGGTGAGTGTTGAGAGCCATGGGCCTCCACCATAGCAGATATTACTTCATGGATCGCTAGAAGCACTCATCAATTGCTCGTATTCCACCTTTGGGATGAGGATGATGCACTTGGTTCACCATGCCCAGTCGGCCCCACAGTTGTACCATACACTTGCCACATGTTCCAAGATCGAGATGATGTCTCCCGATAAAAAGGGAGGGCATATGTCATTACTCCAGCCTTTACAGATGGTCTACATGCATATTCGATCCATTTGGAGACCCATGAGGACGTCCTTGTGCCCCCACACCCACTTGGGAGCACCACAGGTTCTTGTTTGGAAAACAAGGGGTCAACCCCTTGTCCACTATGTTTGGAGTCCATTTCTACATCATGGCACCCCTTGGACTTCATTAGACCTCCTCAAAGGCCCAACGACTCACTTTGTTGATCAATCGACCCTCTTGAGAGGCTTATTCTTGTATTATTGAGCTATTTGGTGAGCTTGTCACCAAAAGTATTGTTATTATGCACCTTATTTTATTCTAGGGGCATTTTTGGTCAAAATTAGGCCATTTGAATCCCTTAGAGGATTGTATAAAAAGAAGAGAGGCATTATCTCTCATTCATCATCACATGGATTGGGTTATTTGCTCTTCTGAGATTTTCGTTATACCTCTTGGAGGACGAGTTTGGATCTTATGGATGAATTTTGATGTTTGGATATCTTTCTCTTGTCTCAGAGCTTCATTATTGGCTTAATTTGATGATTGGATATACTCTTTTGTACATGTATGTTCTCTTTTCATGTGTATTCTTGTTATTTACTTTGGCACATGAATGTTGCTAGGATTTTCGCCATACAAGTCTGAAGTTTGCTACTTTTCTATACCAATTAGTCGAAATTGTGACATTGTATAGCGTCGTGTCATGTCATGGGCCATGTATGAATGGGTGAATGTTTTGTTATGAATATAAATTATATAAAATAAAAAGAATATAAATAATAAATAATCAAATGAAAATTATCTTAAATAGTCGTTAGTAATTATTTAAGTGAAAAGGCTTGTCTAAAAGACATGCCCAATCATGAAGGGGCCTTTGCTTGGGTATATAAGCAGGGCCTCACAGTAACATTCAATCATCCTTGCACATTTTCATATATATAATTAAAATATTATTTACAAAATACATGTGTATTTCACATTTAAAATCAGCAAGCTATAGTTTTGTTGCTTCAGTGGTATCAGAGCCATGCGAGTCTTTGAACATTATCTGCCGCACAATATGTCGTTAACTTTTCGCCCTGAATTCATTCAGCAGTTTAGTATAATTCAAGAAGCATTTCAGCGATTAAAAAAATCATGTGCAGAAGTTATAGCATGTCTAAAGAAAAATTATGCAGAAATCCATATTAAGGAAGTTGATAACGACGGTGAAGAAACGAAACAAGGTGAAGCAAGACAAGAGGATTTTGATCACAATGTTGATAATGAAAATGAAGACGTAATAGATAATGATGAATATGAAAATGATATCAATCAAGGTGGTGAAGAAAGTGAAGCAGTAGGTGATTATAATGTTGAAGATGAAGATGTTGCAGAAAATGGTAATGAAATTGATATATATGATGTAGAAGATAATTATAGTCTTGAAGAAATTGATATTGAGCATGATGATTAGAATGAAGAAAAAATTGATGATAAAAAATTCAAAACAACAAAGCAATCTTCAAAACAGTAATCTTTGAGAAAAACACAAAAAGTTGAAACTGATGTCGTTTTTTTTTAAGATCAATCCCGTGATGATAAAGAAAATCGTCTAAAGCCAAAAGGTGTAAATGCCACTAGTCTACTTGGATTTCAAGGTTCCAAGTTCTACTCTTCCACGTCACTCTCCAATATGGAAGCACCAGAGGAAACACAGCAACTTAATGGAGCCAAGGAAGAAAATCAAGAGAAGATGAAGAAAAAAGAGGAAAAGACCATGGAAGTATATGATTTCTCCAATGCAACCAATGCAGTTTAATCGTGGCGGCAATTTCAATTATGTGATGTTTTTATTGAGATAATTAAGCCAATCATGTCAACACATGATAATAATTCAACATCATCATCAATAAAACGCGTTACAAGGGATACATTATGGATATGCCTGGATAATGGATTGTGGTTATTGAAGAGCTATGGCAACGCTTACCCCAAAGACTAGGGATACCTCAAGGAAAGAATCAATTATGATTTCTGATTATCCTACAATCATCGAGGAGTGGACAAATGAGGAAATTGAATCCCAAATGGTTGTTATTGGATCATCAGTAAGGTCAATAAGATCTCTTCGAATGGCGTATTTATTGCTTCCAAAGCAAAGCCCAGAGGCTTTTCTTTTATGCAAAACAGATGAAGTGGCCACAGTAGTCAAAAAGAATGCTACAAAGATTTGAATGCTTGCTTCCTTAGCACCACTGAAGGTACTCTGAGAGAGTGATGTGCCCCTTGTATGTTGCGCAGTAAATATTGTGAATGAGCATATATCTGTATACTTATTACTCTGAGGCATTGTACATGCACGCCTTGAACTCTATGAAATTATATCCTCTCAAACCAATTCAAACATTCAAAAAAACTCTAGAACTCAATCTTGTACAAAACCAACCAATTCCGGCTCCAAATTCTCATAAAGAACCATGAGGGCATCAAGGAAGCCATTTCAAGAACCAGAGAGGAAGTCGTGTATTCTTTTGTTGTGGAAAAGCCTAGTTCTTCTTCAACATTCTAGAAATCCAACCCTATTTTACCTTCTCCTGTGCCACTTACAAAGGCCTGCTGAAATTCATGAGAGAGTACTCCATAGATAACCCCACCAGCTATGCTTTAGAAATAAGGAAACCTGAATTGCACACAATACAGAAACTCATGGGCATTGTGAATATGATGGTTTTTTCTCCCCTCGACAGTGTTCTCTATGATGTTCAACTAGACCAGCTCGACATGTTGAATGTCATGGAAAAATTGCAGACTCAAAAGAGCCTTCCCCGCCAATGCCTGATCTCAAGACCATTGAAATCTCGGATCTCGGGCCTCTGCACATTCTGAATTTGGTCAAATACGACTTCGATCTGTGAGGGCATTATGCACACGCCCCTATGCTCAAATGCTTATTCGTCGATGAGAACGAGATCCAACGATCAGAGAGAGTAACATTTAATCAGCCTTGTCGCATATGTTGACCCCAGTGTTTTAAAAACTGGACGGTCTGAACTGGTAACCCGTCAAACCGGCCAGTTAGTAAGGCCACCAGGTCAAACCGGCTTAAAAACCCGGTTTACCTCCTCACTTCACCTGTTGTTTGTCCTAACAGGTTGGTTTACTACGGAACCGACCGATTTGTGGTCAAACCGGTCGGTTCCATGCTAAACCAATCAATTAGCTGCCACAACGATGCAAGACCCACAAAGCGATTTCTCCAAGGTGCTTAGGGTGTTTTGGAGGGAAAGTAAAGGTCCTTTCCATCCAAAAACACCCTCTCCAAGCCTTTAAAAGGCCCTTCTCCCTCTCATTTGTCTCACACATCTCATTTGGAGTATTTGTGAGTTTGCTTGGGAGCTTGGAGAGTGTTGAGTTTTTGCTAGAATAGTCATCTTGAAGGCTTGGAGTTGGAGTTGGAGTTGGAGCTATTTTGGAGATAGTTTGGAGTTGACAGTGGAGTTGGCATCTTCAAGAGGAGGCTCAGGAAGCTAGTTTTCATTTCCAAGTAAGGATTTTCACTTGAAAATTCCTGATTTCACTGATGTCCATATATTAATCTAAGTTGCACGAAACGGGGAAACGGGGAAGCGAAACGAAACGCAGAAGCGAAACGAAACGCGACCTCCCCAAATTTTGGAAACGGGGAAACGCGAATATATATAGCTGTAATTTTTTTTTAAATGGCAGATTTCTTTGCAAATTTTAATTATTTCAAGCAAACATGGCTCCAAAAGGAAAGGACAGTGCATGGGCTCACTGTGATGTGATTGATGGAAAAGTCATATGCAAATTATGCCATAAATCTATTGGAGGTGGGGGTATTCTTAGATTGAAACAACACTTGACTGGGGTAACACGCCAAGTAAAGGCATGTGATGCACCAAATGCAGTGTTAGGTCCTATTAGGGCAGAATACCTTTCCAAGCTTGAAAAGTTTCATGAGGATAAGGCTAGGGAGAAGGCCATCCAAGATCACACTGCAATGAAGAGGGAATTATTAGAAGCCATGAAAAAACAGTGGGTATGATAATTATGAGATTCAAGACTCCTCTTCTATCCCTTCCACCAATGACCCCTTTCACTATGTTCATCCTTCTTTTGGCCAACCATCAAAAGGAACAAAGAGAACAAACATCCAAAGTTATTTCTCATCTTCTGCCAACATTGCCTCTTCTAATCCCACTTCCTCCCAGCGAAATCGTCAACCCACTTTGGATCAACATTGGAAAAAACAATTCAAAGAAACTTCTCATCAATATTGCTAGATGGTGGTATGATTCAGATATACTATTTATTGTTGCTCGCTCACCTTATTACCAAGCTATGTGGGACTCTATTATAGCTGCAAGAAAGGGCTTCAAAGGCCCTAATATGCATGACTTGAGGGGAGCTCTTTTGCAAAAAGAGGTTTCTTCCATTGATGAGTATTTGGCTGAGTATATTCATGGCTCAAAACAGATTGCTCCATCATTTCAGATGGATGGACCGATGGAAAGAACCACACTATCATTAATTTCATTATTTCTTACCCTCAAGGAACCATAGTTTTGAGATCAGTTGGTGCATCTCTTAAGGTGAAGGATGCAGCCCTTCTATTTGAGCTTTTGGATGACATTATTCAAGAAGTTGGGAGCAGAATGTTGTGTAGGTCATCACCGATAATGCCTCAAACTATGTTCTTGCTGGAAAGATGTTTGAGTCCAAATATAGGACCATAGTTTGGACTCCATGTGATGCACATTGCATAAACCTCATGCTTGAGGACATATGCAAAGTGGAGTGGGTAAAAAACACTGTAGAGCATGCCAAGTGCATTACAAAATATATTTAC
>APFE030275532.1:54233-100278 GCA_000404065.3 Pinus taeda
TATTTTGTGGGAAACGGGGCCCGTACGGCGTGGAAACGCGTTTCCGTCCGTGGAAACGTGTGGAAACGCCTGGAAACGTGTGGAAACGCGCCCGTACGGACGGAAACGCGTTTCCACGCCGTACGGTACGCGGAAACGCGTTTCCATTTCGTTTCCGTACGGAAACGGACCCTAGACCCACGTTTCCTGCAACTTAGATATTAATTTTTTTTGTGTTATAAACTTCTAAATTCTATCATCTATGCTATCAAATTTTGTAGGCTACATGTGCATTTGTTTTCCTAAATTTAGCTTTGGTTGTCCATGTTTCTTAGCTGTAATTTTTTTTTAAATGGCAGATTTCTTTGCAAATTTTAATTATTTCAAGCAAACATGGCTCCAAAAGGAAAGGACAGTGCATGGGCTCACTGTGATGTGATTGATGGAAAAGTCATATGCAAATTATGCCATAAATCTATTGGAGGTGGGGGTATTCTTAGATTGAAACAACACTTGACTGGGGTAACACGCCAAGTAAAGGCATGTGATGCACCAAATGCAGTGTTAGGTCCTATTAGGGCAGAATACCTTTCCAAGCTTGAAAAGTTTCATGAGGATAAGGCTAGGGAGAAGGCCATCCAAGATCACACTGCAATGAAGAGGGAATTATTAGAAGCCATGAAAAAACAGTGGGTATGATAATTATGAGATTCAAGACTCCTCTTCTATCCCTTCCACCAATGACCCCTTTCACTATGTTCATCCTTCTTTTGGCCAACCATCAAAAGGAACAAAGAGAACAAACATCCAAAGTTATTTCTCATCTTCTGCCAACATTGCCTCTTCTAATCCCACTTCCTCCCAGCGAAATCGTCAACCCACTTTGGATCAACATTGGAAAAAACAATTCAAAGAAACTTCTCATCAATATTGCTAGATGGTGGTATGATTCAGATATACTATTTATTGTTGCTCGCTCACCTTATTACCAAGCTATGTGGGACTCTATTATAGCTGCAAGAAAGGGCTTCAAAGGCCCTAATATGCATGACTTGAGGGGAGCTCTTTTGCAAAAAGAGGTTTCTTCCATTGATGAGTATTTGGCTGAGTATATTCATGGCTCAAAACAGATTGCTCCATCATTTCAGATGGATGGACCGATGGAAAGAACCACACTATCATTAATTTCATTATTTCTTACCCTCAAGGAACCATAGTTTTGAGATCAGTTGGTGCATCTCTTAAGGTGAAGGATGCAGCCCTTCTATTTGAGCTTTTGGATGACATTATTCAAGAAGTTGGGAGCAGAATGTTGTGTAGGTCATCACCGATAATGCCTCAAACTATGTTCTTGCTGGAAAGATGTTTGAGTCCAAATATAGGACCATAGTTTGGACTCCATGTGATGCACATTGCATAAACCTCATGCTTGAGGACATATGCAAAGTGGAGTGGGTAAAAAACACTGTAGAGCATGCCAAGTGCATTACAAAATATATTTACAACCACTCATGGGTATTGAACCTAATGAGGAAAAACACTAGGGGCAAAGAGCTTGTTAGGCCTACAATTACGAGAATTGCAACTCACTTCCTCACGTTGCAATGTCTCAATGGTCAACATAAAAACCTGCAGAAAATGTTTTCTTATGATGAATGGACTGAATCACGGTGAGCTTGTAGACAAGATGGCAAAGACACCAAAAAGAAAGTGTTTGACAATTATTTTTTGAAAAGGTCTATAGAGCTTGTGAAAATTAACGAGCCCCTTGTTAAGGTGCTAAGGATGGTGGATGGGGAAAAATTGGCCATGGGCTGCATTTATGAAGCTATGGATCACGCAAAGGAGCAGATATGGGTAGCTTACAAGGACAGGTTAGCTAAATATGGCCGTATATGGGAGATCATTGATAACAGATGGAACAATCAACTCCATCATCCTATACATGCAGCGGGGTATCCCAAAGTATCATTATAAAGCTCAGCTAGGAGATCTGTAGGATGGGGAGGTCAAAGTTGGATTGATTGATTGCTTGGAGCGCATGGTCCCTAGCCATGCAAACCAGTTGGAAATACATAGACAACTTATTTTTCTTAGTATGGCAAGTGGTACCTTTGGCAAAAACTTGGCAAAGATGGCAAGAGATGTGGATCAACCAAGTAAGAAATTCCAATTTCCAATTTCCTTTTCTTCTCAAGTTAAAATTGTTTACAAATTTACAATTCAAATTATAAACTAAGTTACTAATTAATGTCTTTTTCTTTGCAGAACATTGGTGGGAGTCATTTGGTGGCCAGTGTTCTCAATTGCAAAAGTTTGCAATTAAAGTCCTCAGCCAAACTTGCAGTGCTTCAGGTTGTGAGCGCAATTGGTTTGTTTTTGAGCACATACACACGAAGAAGAGAAACCATTTGGAACAAAAACGGTTAAATGATCTTGTCTTCGTGAAATATAACCTTTGACTAAGGAGGAACCAAATGATGAACAAAGCACCTGATCTAGATCCCATTGTGTTGGATGATATTGATCCAACATCAGAATAGGTGGAGGAGACTGAAGATCCTGTGTTTGATGTTGATTTTAATATCGACATGGCATTAGCAGGGGATGAAGCAGATTTGGTGGCAACATCAAGGAAAGGCAAAGAACCAATGGAAGGCACTAGTCGTGCAGGTCAACAAACTTGTGCTTCCATTAGGTCCACTACTTTTGTTATTGTTGGCATTGCTACTGAGGTTGTAGATCAGGTTGAGGCATCCTCAGACTCTAAACCAGATGATGTCTATGTAGCTCTTGATGATGATCATGTGTCTAGTACTGGTCTATGTCACAGGGTTCGGCGAACCTGAAGTTCGAAATTCGCCGAACCTGAAAAAAAATTTGAAATTCGTTCAGGTTCGCCGAACCTGAAATTCGAACCTCAAGTCGAACCTAAACGAACTCGAACCTAAACGAATCTAAACGAACCTCAACGAACCTCAACGAACCTGAAGGCGAAATTTAATGAATTTTTTAAGGTTACATTTTTTTAATGATGCACTGAGAACTTCATTATGACAACCATGATAGTTGTTTTATCCTACCTTCATCACTGTACTCTAGACCATCATGTTGACTGTGATCATGCGAGTGTATTCCATGACTGCAGGATCATTGTGATCTTTCTTACACAAAGACAATGAGATCATGTAAAGATAGTGAGGGATCCGAAGATCTTTCCATTACATATATATATACATTAACTGTTAAGAAAGAGATCCACCGAGATGAGATACTATTCCTCACTATACTGAGGTCCTTACTGTCTCATTTATTCCGAGACTTTAATGGTTACTATGCCTCTTTGTTATGCAGGGATTGTATCCTGCGGTTTTGTTATTGTGCCACAATTGTAGTGTGTGTATATATATATGTGTGTGTGTGTGTGTGTGTGATTGAGACAACGTCTAACATCAATCTTATTAGGCCGAGAGAGAGGTTCTATCACTGTTGTTCTTTTTCTAGAGTCTAGACTTCTACAGGAGTATCACCGAGGCCTTGATGCCAAGACTGCCATGCAAGATCCATTGACATTGTGCCTTTGTCCTAGATCTTATCATCTTTGCTACTCCATTCAGCTGAGATCCTCACAGGTATGTCGAGATCACTAGCTGTGCAATTGTGATATGTCTAGGTAGATTTGTATGCTAAAACAGATATGTCGAGAATGTCTAATCCTTCAATCTTTGCAACGTCTATTATACAAGGTTATTCCTGCTCCATTAGACCGAGGTCATATATAGATATATATATATATAAATATATATATATTGAAAAATATGTATACTCGAACCTAATGTCGAACCTCATTCGAACCTGATCGGAAAATTCGAATTCGAATCGAACTTAATCGTTGTCGAACTCGAATTCGAACTCGAACCATGTGACATAGGTACTGGTGATGAACTTGATGATTGATCATGTGTACACTGTAGACTTGTAGTAGGCCAATGGACTCATAGTTTGCAACATTGTTTTTGGACTTTATAGTCCATTTAGAGCCTCATTGCTTATGTATTTTACTATTTTGTTGATGATATGTATTGCACTCAATGCCATTTTCATACATTCGCGTTTACATGGTATATAAATGAGCAAATTTTGCATGTTTTGTCTCTATTGTCTTGGAATCATGGTTCTAAATCCTAAAAATAGTTTTGTTTCATTAAAAATTAATTATTTAATGTATTTTTCTAAAACCAGTTCGTTTAGACCTGACCAGTCCCGGTTCGACCGGTTCCGGTTTGAAACCTGGTTCATTAGGTGGACCGGTCCGGTCACTGGTTCCGGTATTTAAAACATGGGTTGACCCACTGACTAATTGTGTCCTGCTCGCCGAATCTTAAACATCGTCACTATCTTGTCGAGGCCTGGTCAAACAACGACTCGTTTCGTATATACATAACTCACAAACATTTCATGTGAATTATATAGTTATATCACTAGATAGTTACATAATAACAATCAAATTAATTATATAATTAAAATAGTTTAATTGTTATATAAAAAAAAAAATTAATAACAATAATATTATTAAAAAAAATCCAAGGGAATATCACTAACGAGCTATACATGCCGAGACGATTAACGAAGTATATATATCACTAACGAGCTTTACAAGTCGAGACGGTTGATGAAGCATATATATCGAGATGGCAAACGCAAGATGAAGTAAACTATCAGCAATATAACTTTGAGGACACAGCGTTTGAAGGAAGGGGCAATACTACGAATATAAATTATATAAAACAAAAAGAATATAAATAATAAATAATCAAATGATAATTATCTTAAATAGTCATTAGTTAAGTGAAAAGGCATGCCTAAAAGACATGCCCATCATGAAGGTGTTAGAGAATCTAGGGCAAAGTAGTGTGAGATGATTCTCTGAGACTTGATAACAATTTGTGAAGTGTTTTTACCTTTTCTTAGTTAGTTTATACTTCTTCTTCTTATTATTAGTGCATATGTGTGTGCTTCATCAAACTGCTACCAAAACAAAATAACAGCACAAAAATTTGGCTCTTTGCCAAGGACAAACCCTCTCCACTCTTGAGAGGGAAACCCTTTGTAAGTTTTCTCTTATTGAAGCTTCTTATTTGAACAATTGCCAAACCCTCGAACCTTGACTAAGATCTCCTCCAAGCATGAGTCAAATTGTTCCTCTTTTTGCACTCTCACTTCCGGCACATCTTCTGGTACTTCTTTTGGCACTTTGTCATCAATCACTTTGTCCTCTAGGTTAGGAAACCCAAGAATATTAGGGCTTCCTCTACTTTGCTATAAGGAGGACCTTCTTGCTGATCTTGGGGACCTTATAGACCTTTTACTACATCCAAATGATGTCCCTCAATATGTTGCCTTTAGACCACTATCAATTTGCAATTGTACTTCGCACATGTGACTGTTTCTAGCCCTAGAAACAGTCCCTTTCTTTCTTAGCTTCCTTCATTTGTGAGTGTTTCTCCTTCGCTCTAGAGTGAGGTCTTATAGACCTTAAATTTCATCCTAACCAATGATTATACATGACCTAAAGTATGACTGCGGTTAGGGCTGCAAAGTGGCCTTCTTACTTCGCACGTGTGGTTGTGTTACCTTCATAAAAGTCTTCCTTCACTTCGTTTGTGAGGTTTTCCTCAACGCTAAAGTGGAGGGCCTTTGTAAGCCTAATTACTAGCCCAAACAATGATAAACTTGAAACTAATATATTGTTGTTGTTGTGACCGCAGAGATGGCCCTGTTCTTCACACGTGTGACTGGTTTTCACCTTAGAGACAGTCCTTTGACTGCGGCTGCAACTTCTCCTTGCTTTGCTACCCTAACAGACCCTTTTTCTCCACTTTTCTTCGTCTTACTTCATCCTCCTTGGTTGCGAATTTCGGAGATGAGTTGGTGTCTCCAAATGAGGAGTGGACAACCTCTATTTATAGAGATTTGTCGCTCCTCCTTGAAGCAAACGTGACTATCCCTAAAGCCGAGTTGTAGTTTGTGCCAAAATTCAACTTTTCTTCATAATTTTTGTTGCTTGTAGTCTTCGTTGCTGCTAGGAGAGGATTTGACTTGCCTTGGAGGTGTTCCCATCACCTTGAATGACATCATACATGATGTAACATGCCCTTAAAGGGTCTCATCACAATTACATTTTGACTTTGACTCCCTAGAAGCGCTTCAATATGTGCTTGACCTACTTTCAATGAGCAAGAAACTCATTGACAAATAATATCAAAATAAATTCTCTTTTCTTGAATAAGTACAAATATCAAAATTACATATATGAAGACCAAACCTAGTTACATCTTCTTCAACACTCCCTCTTAACTAGGGAGGTATTCATACAACATTACAAGATCTTTGGCAATTTTCAATCTTGAAGAATTTACATAAGAGAAATTGGATCAGCAATCCATCTGTTATAGCATCATATTCATTAGCATTGTCATAATTCAAGGCCTTGACTAACAGCTCCATCTCTTTACAAGACCATGAGCCACAATGCTGGCGAGAGTCGAGACCAATGATTTATAGACACCTTCATCATTGTCTCTCAAGGTACATACCCACCCGGGTGTTCTCGAGTATGACCTTCTAGGACTATTCTTATCTTCGGTTCCCAGCCCTCAAAGAATATCAGTCATCTTGCCTACTCTTGTCTTGGATGCCTTACACATCCTCAAAGAGTATCGAATGCCAAATGATTACCTAATCCTCCCATTCTTTCTTCCCAAGTGAAGACAAGAATGTTGTGTCTATCTTGTGTCTACATTTCCATCCATGGCCTTCATCTAAACTTACGATTGTTAGTCATGCATGACTCATGACATGGAAAACACAATAGTCACTCCTTTGTAATCAAGCGTGATTCAAAACTCCCTCTTGATCAGGGACTTGTCAGAGCTCCCTCTTAACTGGGGACTCTTTCCTTCATCAGCAGCTTCTTCTTCATGGGTCCTTCAGCTGCATGATCTCCTTCCTTTCTTGATGTCATGAAGTCTTCGATCAAACTTCTTCTCAGTAAGGCACCATTCATCCATCACCTTCCTTCTTGGTTAGTCATGTCATTGCTTCGTGGAAAGTGATTATCAGGTTCTTCTAGTCATCTTGGCTACTCCTTTGTCATCTTGTTCATGCTTCGGAATGCTCTCCTCATGGATGCTCCATCATACTTGCTAGGTTATATACTTTGACATGGTAGCCCATCATGACTTCATCCTAATATTACTTCAGCATTGCTTTTCCTTTTGTTGGATGGCTTCTTCATCACGACATCTTCATAGAGTAGAATCAGTTATCTACACCTTTTATATCTCCAAGGCCTTCATAGGTATCAAGCGTCCTTTCTTCCTTCATCAGAGTTATCCTGCCTTCTTTCAGGGGATATCTTTCAAGGCATTTTGTCAGATAGTGATTCTTGGTGATCACGGTGTTCTTCACATGCTTGATCTCTTTCTTCATTTGCTTCTTCTTAGATAGATCGATCAACCACCTAATGGTTCTTGTGGAAGCATTCCTTCATCCCTTGCTTTCTAGACTTGTCAGCATTTCTTCTTGGTTCTTAACCAGCAATCTTATGCTCCTTATGTGAGCATGTTCTTTTGTTGACCTTAATTGCATCGTGGTACATGCCTTCGAGCATGTTCTTCGTGAAAGAGATCCTTTCATGCTTGATCATGTTATAGAACTATACCCATGACTCAAAAATATACAAATGATGACATGACTTAAACTTTGATGCATACATACCTCATCTTGATCCTCCTTGATCATTCTTTGGTGTAGCCCTTCTTGCTTCATCTTAGCTTGCCTACATAACATCCCTTTTCTTGAATCCATTAAGTGAGATTCCCAATGAGACATCTGCCTTTGTTCATGAACCTTCTCTTGAAGATTCCATCATAGGATCTTAAAGATCCCCGCCTTGTGTTAAAATTGGAAACTAGGGCCAAACTCCATGTGGGTCATCTTATTTAGGGAAACTGATATTTTTCTTGGACTCCTCTCATCAAGAGGTGTAGGATTGATCTAAAGATCATACGATTCTGATAAGTATTCATGGAGTTATGAATTTATTTGTGTTATAAGACAATTCGTCAAGGTCTGCCAGCAACCAAATAACCCACACATGTGCTCAACATTTTAGTATAAAAGGAGGTGACTTGATAGTCATTTCTACACACACTTCTCTCTTGATTTCTCTCCACTTGTTCTGTGTTTTAGTGGCAAGAGAAATCTAGATGATGAAGCCCTAAACGTAGGAGGAAAGAAGCCTAAGCATGGAGGCCATAACGCAGTCCTAGCATAGCCCTAGCCTATGACAGCTCTACGTACAACCTAGAGGACGCAGTCATGAAGAGATGCCCTAATCCTCCACGTTATCCTAGCCACAGTCAAGAAGAAGATATATGTTGTCCTAAATATACCAAGGGTGACCTAGCCACAGGCCTTTGGTGCCCTAGCTTCAAGATGGCCGCAAGGTCTAAAAGGAAGGGAGAACAGGGTTCGAACAGCATTCAAAAGCAGCACTGGAAGGAGGACTGTTAGGAGAAGGGTAAGCAAAGATCTTGATGAGTTTGAGGCTGATTTTAGGGTATAGTTGCAGCAGCTTCAGGCGCCCTAATCAGAGAGCCAAGATCTCATTAGCAGAGATCTAGGAGAGTCGCAGTTTGCTATAGGAAAGGAGGTTAAAAGTGTTTATAGATCAGCGTTGAGGAGAAGGTCTCAAGACAAGCATAACGCGGGATATGAGGACTGGTTTGAAGGTCTAAATTAAGGTATTTTTGTAGTTGTTCTAGAACCCGAGTAGGAGGGACAAATCCTCTAAAAGAAGATGTTGAGAACAACCATAGAATCCCCCTCAATTGTGATCACTGCAAGGATGAAGATCTGATCCTAAAGTATTTAGGACAGAGATTGAGCCCTAGTTGAGGGCAATGTAAAAGTATCAAGTTATGGGCATAAGTATGATTGCTAACCCTCTCAAGAATAGGTCGAGGGTGTCTTGCTCTAAGTGGCATGGTGCAATGGGACATCAGCAAAGGAATGCTAACAATGGAACAACATCATGGTAAGCGGTACAATAGGACATGGTGCTTGCTAGAGCTTGGTACCTAGGACAACAAGCTATGACATGGCACAACATGCTAAATAGTGGGACATCAAGCAATCATAGGAGCAGCAATGACTAACAATGGGACAACAATATGGCAAACATGGAATGGAAAAGTCACTAACAGTAGGACAACAGTGGCTAGCATGGTACAACTATGACACATGGGATAGTTGTGGTAGCATGCCGCAGCAATCGCACATGGGACAGCTATGGCAACATGGTGCAACAATGGAACATGGGACAGCAGTGGCAGCATAAGGTGCAGTAGTATGATGTGTGCAACATGATTATGAGGTCCAGCATAGTGATGATGGGTGGAACATGGTGCAACATGATGATGAGGTGCAACACAATGATAGGTGAAGAAGCCACCTTGGAGAATCAGTTGAAGCAGCATGTCTTCAACTAAGTTCAGCTATCTCACATATCATCTTCTTAGAGATGATCTATGCTCTTATTTAGATAAGTCAAAGTGTTGATTTCTGTTGTAAATGTACTATCTCCTCTCTCTCTCTGTTGAAGTATTGAAGAAGATATAAGAAGAATTGATCAAGGGTTTCCCCACATTGGGGTTTTTCCCTGGCTAGCGCCACATCTTGTGTCCTCTTTTCTTGGCTTGTCTTCTGCAATCTATGTTTATGTTCTATCTGCAATTTACTATAATGCTAATGTGATTGCTAATCTGGAAAAGATATTGAGCTAACTGTGAAAATTGAAATAAATTGCTCCTAGCATAAAACATACCTAAAATTAACATCTTGCAAATGTTTCCTACCTTTGATGATTTAGGTCTTCTAAGATTCTTATCATGATCAAGTTTTCTTCCATCGTATACAAGGTCTCTATTCTAGGTATGCTTCTTCTACATGAATATTTTTGAGCTATATTCGCCATGCTCCCATATTCTAGAAGATATTCCTACATATGCATTTTTGTTCTTCTCATAAATGTTACATCTACATGAGTGTCTAGAGCTCCATGTACATCATACTTCTAGATCCTAGAGGGTGATTCTAGCCATGCAATTTAGTTTATTCCTGCATGCTTCTATTCTACTCAAAACTTTGAAAGATGTCTAGAAGGAAAGAGTTTGACCTAGTCATAGTAGAGATCCAGAGGATCTTCCTTCTTTTGCTTCTTTCCTTCCTCTTCCATCTCTTGAGTTATATGAGCTTCTTCTCTCTTTCTCTTGTTGTTGTTGTCCTTCTTAAGATTGGACAATTCCTTTTGTAGTGTCCATATTCTCGGCATCCAAAACACTGGATCTTGGGCATGTCTTTGTTGTTTGCTCTTTGTAGACCAAACTTGCCAAACTTACCCTTTCTTTTGGCCCTGGTAGCAAATGCTTTCTCCTTTGATCGCACATCTCCTTTCACCTTAAGTCTAGTCTCCTCTGTTATGCATAGAGACCACATATCATTGAGAGTGGTTGCTTCCTTCTTGGCATAAACACTTGATGTGAAGTTTCCCCACTCCTCAGGTAGAGCATTGAGTACAACAGTTGTCATCTCTCTGTCAAACATGACTTCCCCAAGCTCTTGAAGTTGATCTCTCATCTCAGATATGTTCATGAAGTAGGGAGCATTTCCTTCCTTTTTTATCTTCATCCTGTATAATTCATTCCTCAAAGATAATACTTCTCTGGTGGTGGATATTGTGAATAGCTCTACTAGCTTATCATAAATTTTTGTTGATGTCTCAAACTTGGAGACATAGGAAATGAGACAGTCCTTGATTGATTTTATCAAAATCCTTTGAGCTCTTCTCTCATCCTTATTGTACTTGGCTAAGGCTTGAGTTTGTTGCTTAGTAGGGATAGTGATGTCCCCCTTGACATATTCTAGAAGCTCATTCTCCTTGAGAAGTAGATCAATCCTCTTCTTCCATGCAAGAAAGTTATTGGTGCCTACCAATTTATTGCTTTCCTTGCAAAAAGACAATGATGTATATTCAGAAGGGGACATGCACGCACTTGATAGATTTTGAGATTTGATGGATTTGCTTCCTCCTTGAAAACTTGATGGCTTGTCTTCCCTGGATCTCGATGTCCTTCAAGTTGTCTTCTCCAAGTGGATTTGCTTGGTGACGAGGTGTGCTTGAAGAGTTGTAGCTTGATGTAGATCTACTCTTCTTTGTAGGTGCCTTTATATAAGGCTCTCCTTCTAGCTTTGTAGCACTCCTTGATGAATGATGGATTGTAGATCCTTCTTTTCCTTGAAGTGGTTGAGCCTTCTAGGCTTGATACTTCAACTTTGTAGATGCTTGAGTGTTCTTGAGTTGCCCTTTCCTTGATGTGTCACCTACCCTCTGATACCATGTTAGAGAATCTAGGGCAAAGTAGTGTTGAGATGATTCTCTGAGACTTGATAACAATTTGTGAAGTCCTTTTACTTTTTCTTAGTTAGCGTAGACTTCTTCTTCTTCTTATTAGTGCATATGTGTGTGCTTCATCAAACTACTACCAAAACAAAATAACGAGAACACACAAATTTGGCCCTTTGCCAGGGACAAACCCTCTCCACTCTTGAGAGGGAATCCCTTTGTAAGTTTTCTCTTATTGAAGCTTCTTATTTGAACAACTACCAAACCCTAAACCCTTGACTAAGATCTCCTCCAAGCATGAGTCAAATCCTTCCTCTTTCTGCACTGTCACTTCCGGCACATCTTCTGATACTTATTCCGGCACTTTGTCCTCTAGGTTAAGAAACCCTAGAATATTAGGGCTTCTTCTACTTTGCTATAAGGAGGACCTTCTTGCTGACCTTGGGGACCTTGTAGACCATTTCCTACATCCAAATCATGTCCCTCAATATGTTGCCTTTAGACTGCTGCCAATCTGCAACTATACCTCGCACGTATGACTGTTTCTAGCCCTAGAAACAGTCCCTTTCTTTCTCGGCTTCCTTCATTTGTGAGTGTTTCTCCTTCACTCTAGAGGGAGGTCTTATAGACATTAAATTTCACCCTAACCAATGATTATACTTGACCTACAGTATGACTGTGGTTAGGGCTGCAGAGTGGCCTTCTTACTTCGCACGTGTGGTTGTGTTACCTTCAGAAAAATCTTACCTCACTTCGTTTGTGAGGCTTTCTTCAACGCTAGAGCGGAGGGTCTTTGTAGGCCTAATTACTAGCCCAAACAATGATAAATTTGAGATTGATATATGGTTGTTGTTGTGACCGCAGAGATGGCCTTGTTCTTCGCACGTGTGATTGGTTTTCACCTTAGAGACAATCCTTTGACTGCGGTTGCCACTTCTCCTTGCTTCACTACCCTAACAGACCCTTTTTCTCCTCTTTTCTCCGTCTTACTCCGTCCTCCTTGCTTGCGGATTTCGGAGATGAGTTGGTGTCTCCAAATGAGGAACGAACGACCTCTATTTATAGAGGTTTGTCCCTCCTCCTTGAAGCCAACATCACTATCCCTAAAGCCGACTTGCAGTTTGTGCCAAAATTCAACTTTTCTTCATCATTTTTGTCGCTTGTAGTCTTCGTTGCTGTTAGGAGAGGATTTGGCTTGCCTTGGAGGTGTTCCCATGACCTTGTATGACATCATACATGATGAAACATGCCCTCAAAGAGTCTCATCATAATTACATTTTGACTTTGACTCCCTAGAAGCACTTCAAAATGTGCTTGACCTATTTTCAATGAGCAAGAAACTCATTGACAAATAACATCAAAATAAATTCCCTTTTCTTGAATAAGTACAAATATCAAAATTACATATGTGAAGACCTAACCCTAGTTACATCTTCAACAGAAGGGACACCTGCCTAGGTATATAAGCAGGGCCTCGTTGTAACATTCAATCATCATTGAACACATCCATATATATTAATAAAATATTATTTACAAAATACATTTGTGTATTTCACATTTAAAATCGACAAGCTATAGTTTTGTTGCTTCATGTTCCTAGAAATGATTTGTGTTAAATACATCTCGATAGGTCATCAGTTATTGGATATGTAAGTATAAAGATCTCAAGTAGCTACTCTAATGCCCTAATGCCATGCAAAGTTGCTTGAAGACCTCCTTGATAGGGTAAATTCTTTCCAAACAATAAATTCTCCTTGACTCCATCTCCCCCAATGGACAAGGCACTAATCCTCCATAGGCGATCACTTTCAAGGATTATTCCTCTCACCTTTCCTTCCTTTTCTAGGCCTAGCCTCCATAGGTCATCTAATGCTTCATTTATCTCACGTTCTAGCCATCAGAAGATTTTGATCTCTTGCCCTTTGTTGCATTGGGGTCTTCTCTAGAGACTCACCAAGTTACACGAAATTCTGACGTTGGGATCTCGAGATATTGCAAGCCCTAGCCTGAGGATCGTCTCTTGCCCCAAGTTTCCCTTGGCTAGTGACCTCATTGGGATCATTGTATTCTATTCCAAGAAAATTTGTCCATTGATCCTCTTCTCCTCCACAATTAGGTCAAACCCCTCCTTGGTTGATCAATTCTATACCCTTGACCCGATTTTGGGTCCACTTGGCCTCGTGTGGTCACACAAGCTATTAATGCAAATTTCAAAAAAATCACTTAAAATCCAAGTCTCCATAAATATCTCTAGGTCTAGGAACCATCTTGACAAAGCATACTCTCAAAACCTAACCCTAAGGATCCTCTTGGCCCTTCCTAAAGAGCCCAGCACCTTGCTTCTAAACGAAGTAACCCATCTAATTGACTTTCTCTTGTGAATAAGCCTAGGAATCACCTCCTTACATTATCATTGGCCATATATTTCTCATGATTCCATCATATCGAGTCTCCTCCCAATGATGAAAGTCTATAAAGAGCACGGAACCTTAGGTGAGAGAACAGTGGACTACCGCTCCATTGTTGCCCTTGACCTAGTAGTTGCCCTATAGGATCCCCTCCTAGGAACCCTGCTAGTTTGAAGAGTAACATTAATGGTGTTGTTGTCGAGGAAATGAGATGTGTGTATTGTTCCCCATTCGACATATTGACATATCATTATTGGCGACTCCTTCGGAACAACGAAGCCCTACTTCTTCATTGAAATTCAAAGTTAATGCTTGTAGGGTGAAGCAAGCATCTATTAAGGCATCTACATTCACCCTGGCAACTCTATTTTAATCCTAATGTGTAAAATCATGAAAAAAGGGACTATCTCAAATAGCATGGTTTCCCTCCCTCTCCCTGTAACAACCTTGATCTTGAAGAAGTTCTAGAGCGTCTGGAAATCAAGGCATGGATGAGAAGTTGGATGCCTAGGTTCAAAGGGAGTCATGATCAAGATCCCAATGTCCATATTGACAACTTCTTTTAGGCCTTAGCCCCTGTAAGGATTAACAATGATGACATGATTATGAGGTTATCGGCTTTATCACTTGAAGGTCAAGTTAAATATTGGCATGACAACCTCCCTCATGAAATTGCCACCGATTATGATAGTTTTGAAGATATATTTTTAAAAATATGGGGTGGCATTCCTCATCGCCAATGGGAATCTCCCATGCTAGCAAGTCAAAGAGACCCCTTTGTGCAGAAGCCAGGAAATGGGAAGAGTAATCTTGAAAGGGATCTTGGTGAAAATGTCGAGGAAGAATATGTCTTCAAAGGTGAGGTCTAGGGTCCCCTTTTAATTTCTAAAGTGAACCCTCCTTTCATTACCTATGATAAAGCCCTAAAGGAACGTCTCGCTAAAGGGGTGGGAGATAACATTGATGATCTAAGTGTCAAGCAGGAAGATGAGTCCCCGTTGGGTGCACACAATGAGAAGGATGATTCTAACAATATTTGCATAGGGAAGAACGAGTTTCTGGAGAGTAAAGTTGACACTAACCTTAACTTTCTTAATGACACTACTCCCAATGATTCTCCTTACGAGAACATTGAGGAAGGTAATCCCATTACCCTCTTGGAAGATGACATCGGAGATTACTTCCACACTGAAAACAAGAAAAGGGCAATTGTTGGTCCTCAATTTGATTGTGCTCTCATTTATGACACCGACAAAGAGGATGAGGTTCAGATTGGTCTTCCCTTTCCGTTGAGCACTAATTATGATGACATATCCATCGATACCCTTGAGAAGGAGGATTATTATTTGCATGAAAAGGAAGAGTTGGAAGTAATTGATTCCCCTTTTACGAAAGACCCTACCTCTGATATCGATAAGGCTCCTACTTAACCCCTTTATGATTCTATATAACTTGAGCCTTTAGGTTGTGATTTTGAGACAACAAAAACTGTTGAATCCAATACTTCACCTCCTATGTGGCCTTTTCTCTTGTTTGTCATCTTCAGCCTTCCCCAAGTGATTCCCTCACCCCTTTTCATATGATCTCAAGTGACCATAAGCCCTTTTTCCCTTCCAGGTATAGTGTCAAAAAAGAACCCCTCATCAAATATACTTTATCTCCTTGGACACACCCTCAAGATTATGATCACTCCATAACCTCCCCTCTCCAATGTGACTGTCTCTGCATTCACTTTGGGATTTGCTACATGAGTAATCATATAGGCTAGTATATTTATATTGATGTGATGATATGTTGGTTACATTGGCTTTATGATTATACTTAGTAGATTAGTTGCATTTAGATTAAATTTTCATTTTACTTTCTTGATTTTATAGCCTAATACTAAACATGATTGATCATAAGATACCACAAAACATGTTGCCCGGTGTGCTTGGTCTTTGATATATGCATGTAACAAGTCCATGATACCAAGAGATTGTTGGTGTTCTCATGACCTTTAGTTCGAGTGGCTTTGTGCATTTTCTCGAGAGCTCATGTCCTAGTTGGAGCCAGATGTTACCCACCACCTGTGGGTAGTATGCATAGGAGAATAAATTTCTCCTAAATGGTCCTCAGCCGGTAACCCCTTCTAGCCCAGATAGCTCGATGTGCCATTTTCTCCGCCACATGAGCCAGCCATGTGGTCCCTCGCCCATCTATTATGAAATTATGCGTGAAGGTGGGCCTTCCGACCCCAAAGGTATGGCTTTTCATTGGTATATTTAAGTAATTTCTCTTACTATCATGGGCACTTTTGCGCATGGATTGGTCGGGGGATTTGCTGGAAAGAGTGGGTTAGGTCTGTATTCTTGTCTCCACTACCTGATTTCGTGGTTACCCTTGTATCCTAGTCCTGTGGGATCTCTTTTACTGGCCATTAGGTTTAGGGATGGCACTACATCGAAATCCCAATTTTGTTTACATGGTCCCGCTTCTTGATACCACCTCCATCACTCCCCTTCAACTCATTTTAGCCCCATTCATCTCTTTTCGGGGTCCACATAGGGTTAGCCTCCCTCTCTCCCTCCCCTTGTCCACACCTTGGGTCAGGCCTAGAATGATGCCCCAAAGGTTGATGCAGCTAAAAAAAAAAAAAAAAAAAAAACCACAATTTGGCCACTCTCAATAGGAAATGTAACATAAGATGTAAAAGATGGTCGAGACATACAAATTTGGCACATTGGCAAATGCCAAACATGAGCTCTACCCCTTATCCATGGCCATCACCCTGGTTCCTATGGGCCCTAGATAAGCCCCCTCCATCACTAAGAAACCCATGATTGTCCATACCCCTGGTACACGATAAACTGCCCCCACCTAAAGGGGGTATCCATTGCTACATATTACACATCATGCTCTCCATGCCCTGGAGCATCGAGCAATTACGAAGAAAATTCAATTAAAGGCAAGAGGCATATGAAGAAGGGTGGAAAAGCAAAGGTCAGGGTAACTCACATACCATGATTTGCCCCCTCCTACACTCATATATCCAGGTGTGGGCTTATCTTATTATAGCTTCCCTTGCACCTTGACATGTGGTTTGAATGATTGCCCTAATCCCCACTCCATTCCATTATTATATCATTTACCACCTACCACTTGAGAGATGTACCATGGACATCTCACCCCTTTTAGAGGTTGAAACCACCTCATAGGGTCCTTGGTTAACCCCCCTATTGAGCTTGGAGAAACTTGTAGATGCCACAGCCGACTATGGAAGGGCATGCCACCATGAAGTGCCCCATTGGTCCCATGACTTGTAATCTTTATTACTTGATTATTCTAATAACTTGTTGTATTGGAGGGCAAGGGGAGGCATTGGATCTTATGCAGGATTCTAGGTGGGTCTTCATTTGGGGCTTGGTCTCCCTATACAAGGTGCTAGCCCTCTAGAAGGCCACATTGGCTCTTGTAGGGTGAGTGTTGAGAGCCATGGGCCTCCACCATAGCAGATATTACTTCATGGATCCCCAGAAGCACTCATCAATTGCTCGTATTCCACCTTTGGGATGAGGATGATGCACTTGGTTCACCATGCCCAGTCAACCCCACAGTTGTACCACAGTTTCCAGATGTTCCAGGATCGAGATGATGTCTCCCAATGCAAAGAGAGGGCTTATGTCATTACTCTAGCCTTTACAGATGGTCTACATGCATATTGATCCATGTGGAGACACATGAGGACGTCCTTGTGCCCCCACACCCACTTGGGAGCACCACAGGTTCTTGTTTGGGAAACAAGGGGTCAACCCCTTATCCACTGTGTTTGGAGTCCATTTCTACATCATGGCACCTCTTGGAAATCATTAAACCTCCTCAAAGGCCCAACAACTCACTTTGCTGATCATTTGACCCTCTTGAGAGGCTTATTCTTGTATTATTGAGCTATTTGGTGGGCTTGTCACCAAAAGTATCGTTATTATGCACCTTATTTTATTCTAGGGACATTTTTGGTCCAAATTAGGCCATTTGAATCCCTTAGAGGATTGTATAAATAGAAGAGAGGCATTAACTCTCATTCATCATCACTTGGATTGGGTTATTTTCTCTTGTGAGATTTTTGTTCTCCCTTTTGATGGACGATTTTGGATGTTACGGATGAATTTTGATGTTTGGATATCTTTCTCTTGTCTTGGAGCTTCATTATTGGCATAATTGGATGATTAGATATACTCTTTTGTACATGTAAGTGCTCTTTTCATGCTTATTCTTGTTATTTAGTTTGTCACATGAATCTTGCTAGGATTTTCGCTATACGAGTCTGAAATTTACAACTTTTCTACAGGAATTAGTGGAAATTGGGACATTTTATAGCATTACATCATGTAATGGGCCATTTATCAATGGGTGAATGTTCCTAGAGATTATTTTTGTTAAATACATTTCGATAAGTCATCAGTTATTGCGTATTGAAGTATAAAGATCTCAAATAGTTGCTCTCATGCCCTAATGCGATGCAGAGTTTCTTGAAGACCACCTTGATGTTGAAGAATGTAACTAGTGTCAGTCTTCATAATTGTATTTGAGTCATGATGTAATTTATCTATCAAAAGAAAGAAAACTAAATTTTATTATTAAAGAAATTGACTTATTAAAGCATGGGTTTCATGCTTGGGTCATTCGTTTATAGTCAAAGCCTCCATTGCAGGCCTCTAGGGTTTATGTCAAGTGTCATTGTCCATCTCATAATGTAAAGAACGCTTCTTGCGATTTATTTGTCAAGAGACAAAATTATTTTAATGAAAATTAGTTCTTCTAGGCCTCCTCCACCAATTCGGCCTCAAACTGGACATGTCAGATTAAAATTGAGGGGCAAAAACACCTATATAAAGGCAGCAACTCGACCTCATTTGGACACTTACTCACCAAGTTCGATTTGTATCTTCTGGGCCAAAAAAAGTGCGAATTTCAACAAAGAAGAGGATGAAGGCTAATGAAAAAGGTCTCTCTCAAGCACTAGAAGTCGAAACTAACTAACTCTCTCTCTCTCTCTCTCTCTCTCTCTCTCTCTCTCTCTCTCACGTGTGAATCTGTTGAGTTGCTAGAGGGGCCAAAACTACAATTTTTCTACTAGGTCGAAGTTATGTTGCTGGGGTTCCAAATTCTATAGTTGGAAAGTCGAATTTCTGAATTGTCGTTGGGTTGAAGTTGTTGGATAAGAAAAGACTACTAAATCATCTTGGAAGGCTGACTTGGTGGAGGAGGAAGGTTTGTTGGTCTAGGATCTTGGTCCATCTCATTTTGAATTACTAAAGGAAGAGTTCTTAAATGGGTTTTCCCATAAGTGAGATAATAAGAATTCAAAGATATCACAAGTAATTATCAACTAGAGAAAATCTTTTTGCTTTTTCTCATTTTCTAACATGATATCAAAGTTGAGGTGATGAAGGAAGAAAAAGGCAGTTTAAAAGATCTATTGAGGAAAAAGGAGATCAAGAAAAGCTCATAAAAGGGGATCATATAACGAAACAAGCCAACTATCTACAAGAACTATGTCAAATTCAATGAAGGGAGAAAACAAATTAGAGGGAGCCTCCAACTACAGGGCCTGGAAAAAGAGGAAAGACCTCATTCTCGAAAAGAACAAAGCGTTGGATCTCGTTCAAGGAAAAATCAAAAAGCCTATAGATGTATCAAGTGAAACAGAAAAAGAAAAGTTCAGAGAAATCGAAATCTTGGCTATGAACCTTACAGTGAATGGAGTTAAGGATAGCTTAATTCCATACATATCCCACATAAATTCCGCCCAAGAAATGTATGAGGCTCTCTCCAAGTTATTCACAATCAAGATCATTAGTCAAATAGCAAGCCTCAAGAATGAACTAAGCATTGTTAGGATAACAAATGATGATACCATTTCATCATATTTTATAAGGATATCTAGAATCAGAGGTGAACTCCAAGCAATAGATGAAGTTGTCCCAGAAAAGGAGTTCGTAATTATTGCTCTTCTAGGACTACCAAAATCTTGGAGTGCCTTTGCATGAAGACTTAACAGTTGGAAGAATACTCCAACATTTGAACAAATGCATTGTGGAATGCATGTAGTCAAGAAGAAGCTAGGATATCGTTAGTAAACAAGAAGGAGGACGAAGAAGAAAACACCTCGAATGCCTATTTCGCTCATCACAACAAGAAGCGAACCTTCAAGAAGTTCAAAGGCCCAAAGAAGAAAGTTGACCTATCAAATATTGAATCCTACAACTGTCACAAGATGGGTCACTACAAAAGCCATTATTCAAAGAATCCAAGTTATAAGAAGAGAGAAAGGGAACATGTGAATGTTGTTGATGAAGCTTCACCTAAGAAGAACAAGACCGAAGAAGCAAAAGTCAAGGACTTATACTACTAAGTCCTCTCTCTCTCACATATCCCTCTTTGTCTTCTATTTTTAGATTTGAATTGTTTTCCTTTATGTTTCGATTTCTCGAATTTGTAGGTCTGACATGTCTTGTTAGAACATTTTCAAATTTCGATAAGTTGTAGGTATCCCTCAAAGAATGGATTAAGAAGGAGCCTTCACCATTTTACCAAAAGACATCTTATTCCTTGACTCCTTTTCTATATTTGGTTTCTCTCTCATATCAAAATGTGAATGAATGAAGGGATTTTAATGACATTCATGAGACCAAGCGGCCTAAGGGACCTAGGACTCCAGCCCATCACAACTTTAAACTTTTCTCTAAGTCTACTCTCTTGTCATGAATCTTGACCAAGAAGTTTGCAGTTTTGATAAGCCTCACTTCCTTGAACAACTTATTCAAACAATCTACCTTCAAAATGCTTTTAAACTGATTACAAATATCCCCATAAGCCGGAAAATCCATGATGTAGTGCCATTCTGTTTCAACCTCTCCTTTCCTACAAAAGATGCAGATTCTTTCTTCCCACTCTTCTTTTGGAGTTTTCCATCTAACTGTTTCACACCTAAGATGATGACACCCGGTCCTCAACTGTGCTATTAATAATCTAGCCTTTCCCGTGATTTTGGCACCCAAATATATCTTTTCATCATGAGACCATGTCGGGTTGAAATCTTTGACATATAGAGAACTTTTCCGACCAAGGGGACATGCAAGGTGGATCCTGTTCAAAGATCAACTTGTACAACGGGATAATGAAATGGTCAATCAGCCTTGCCATAACTCCTCGATAGTCGCAGTGGGAAAGCAACTAGCAATAAATGTTGATGGCAATCTCTTTTGGTGTCCATGTCCAGCTCATGTCAAGAAACTAATGTTGGGCACAGATTGCATCAAGTAGATATGTAGACATGTAGAATCTCGCTTGCTCATCCTTGGGCGGATTCTGGGCATTAGTCACATGGATTTTCAGCTGAAGAGCCAACAGATCCGACTAGTTGAATGGCCTTCCATCATTCACCAATTGGTTCAACACAACCACCCAGCCTTCAGGAAAGGTCTCTGTGCTCTCTTGACCGTATAATCAGCATGCAAAGATGATCAAGAACTACTAGGCCTTCCTGAGAGACTTTGTCTTGTAAACATGATTGGGTGTCACTTTGAACTTTAACAGCTCCTTCACTTAGCGCTTGAAAATATCTCTAGTGTTCACAAAGATATGGATGGCATAGAAAAGTGTATCCATGTGGTTCACCGGCTGAGGTAAATGATATATTTGTTGATAGTTTCGCACCCTAAAGGTGGCAAGCTCTAACCCACTTGCGTTGCTCAATGTCATCGTCTTTGGCTCTGTGTGTGAGACAATCCAATGGATGATGTCCGCACATGGGAAGGCAGGGTACATGCATGCAACCTTGTATAAGCTTGATTGTTGGATATTCATATAAACCTGTTGATCCTCTAAGTCTTCCTTGAAGTCCTCTGCAAAGGTATCCTTGATTTGTTGCCATGTCAACTTCATGCCCGTCTCGATGAACAGCTGAGTGTTTCCATAAACTAGCAAATTCACTGCTACTTGCTCAACTCCTTCCCCAGTGCTACTCTCGACAGTATCCTTTGATGCAGCTCTCTTGGAAGCCATGTTACTTGTAACTGCTAGGGAGTTGCTCAACAACTGTTGTACTTGGAGACAGAGAGGACACTCATGGCATTCAAATGTTAGCTTGAAACCAAAAGCACTTCACGAACAGACAAAGCAACAAATTGAGCAATTGTTGGGAGGGATTGTGCAATTCTGGCTCATAGAGGTTACTGGCTACCAACTGGAACTGCACAGTCCCAACAGTCAGTGGGGAGGTCTTGCTCACTGGAATTGTGCAATGCACAGTTCAGTCAAAGCAAAGGCCAGGAGACACTGTGCATCCGCAGTCTCAATGGCCAAGCCTTGGGGCTAGCTCCTGGAATTGCGCAGTGCGCAGTTGGAGCAGGACTAGGCAACCTCTGTGCAATTCCAGAAGCCAAGGTCGAGGCCTTGAGCTCCAAAAATGCCAATGCATCCCAGGAAAACGAGATCATGGCCAAGGAGGCCAAGATCTGCCCAAGGGAAGTGAGAAATTGAACAAATCCAAAGGATACTGATCCTCTAAGTCTTCCTTGAAGTCCTCTGCAAAGGTATCCTTGATTTGCTGCCGTGTCAACTTCATGCCCTTCTCGATGAACAGCTGAGTGTTTCCATAAACTAGCAAATTCACTGCCACTTGCTCAACTGCTTCCCCAATGCTACTCTCGACAGTATCCTTTGATGCATCTCTCTTGGAAGCCAAGTTACTTGTAACTGCTAGGGAGTTGCTCAACAACTGTTGTACTTGGAGAAAGAGAGGACACTCATGGCATTCAGATGTTAGCTTGAAACCAAAAGCACTTCAAGAACAGACAAAGCAACAAATTGGGCAATTGTTGGGAGGGATTGTGCAATTCTGGCTCAGAGAGGTGACTGGCTACCAACTGGAACTGCGCAATCCCAACAGTCAATGGGGAGGTCTTGCTGACTGGAACTGTGCAATGCACAGTTCAGTCAGGGCAAAGGCCAGGAGACACTGCGCATCCACAGTCTCAATGGCCAAGCCTTGGGGCTAGCTCCTGGAATTGCGCAGTGCACAGTTGGAGCCAGGACTAGGCAGCCTCTGTGCAATTCAAGAAGCTAAGGTCGAGACCTTGAGCTCCAAAAATGCACAACGCATGCCAGGAAAACGAGATCATGGCCAAGGAGGCCAAGATCTGCCCAAGGGGAGTGAGAAATTGAACAAATCCAAAGGATACTGCGATGCTAGGTGCAGATCTAAGTCAATGATGATGCATGCAAGTGAAACAAGTCTAGGAATCAATTAAACTGAAGGAAAGCGAAGCATGTGGAGGGAGTCGCCGCAACGACGACCATTAGTGAAAAAACAGGGTGATGCTTGGAGCACTAGGGAACAGAAATGAAAAACTTAAAACAACACTTCTACAAGCTAAAACAAGTTAAAACACGAGCGGTCATTCAACAGAATGAATGAAACAGCACCCTCACAAGCTAAACAAACAAAAGCGACAGAAAAAGCAGCAAAAGACTAGAAAAGCAAGACTTAACCGGAAGAGCAACGACAATTGCACCAAAGGTTCCTTGATCTCCTCGAGAATGTTAGAGCTCCAAGATCGAATGTGCAAATGAGCTCTGGCAGCATCAATTAAATAGATTTGGTCGATTTAGGGTTTATAACGTGAAGGCCAAAAGTCAAGGAAAAAGCAACAATTGGCAGTAGTTTCCAAAATAACTCAGGTGTCTCCACCGGGCTTGTTAAAAATAGATCCCTATTTTCTAGGGATACTTTTCGCTTTTCGCTTCTTTTTGTTTTCCGGGAAAAGGCTGCCATGCATTGCCCGAAGAGATTGCGTAGTTCTGGGAAGGACTGGACAACTCACTGGCTCATGCACTGAGTAGCTTCTTAGGGAGAAGCTTCTGTGCAATTTTTGGGTTAAGTGGCTCTAAGCTGCCTCTCATGCTCTACGCAGTTTCCCAGCTGAAGGCTAGCTGTCAATTGGCTCTGCGCAATTTTGGAGTTGAAGGCTCACTGTCAGCTTTAACTGCACAGTTCCCGAGAGCAAGGTTGGTTGCCCTCAAGGATTGTGCAGTTCAGTAAGGCAAGCCTGGAACCGAGTCAAAATCAAGTCAAGAGATCGGCGTGTGGGTTAGACAATAAAGCAAGTAAGAAAACACAAGCCAAAATGCAAAAGATGAAGCTCAATCAAAACGCAAGTACCTAGGTCAGTATGAGATGACATATTGTGATTTAGGAGGGAGGCTCCAAAACGAAGCATAACCAAAATTTTGGAGGGTGGTTGTAGCCGCGACAACACAGACTTAGCTAGCAAGATCTGATAAGGAACCATTGATTTGACTTTGAAATTATTAGTGATTAGGTGCTTTTGAATTCTTTCTAACTACCTCCACTTGTGGTGTGACATATTACTCCCCCAAATTTCACATCCATAAAGTACAACCGGTGTAACCAACAACCCAAAAAGAGTCTGTGTTGTAAGCCAATAATCTTTTCTTTATATTTTCCTAGTTAGGAAAGCATATTGAATGCTCAAAGGCTATGAAGAAGACTTCAAAGAATAGACTTGAAGATATTCTAGTGCAAAAGAAAACCCTTCAAGCATTGATGTCCTACAAGGTTTGTTAAAGTTCAAGGTATGTCTTAGACGTTTGTTAAAGTTCAAGGTATGTCTTAGACTATAAGTTCTATTATAAATTTCTCTTCATGTAAAAGGTACGATCATTCTTCTTTAAAAATTCTTTCTTTACATTACTAACATCATTATGTCTAGGGTTTTGAATCTCAAAGATTCGTGTTAGGGTGATTAATCATTAGGTAGAATATACCATCATTATACTATCATCTGATCATTCTTGTGGAACCCTAAAAGGGTTCACTATAAAACCCTAACCTAAGGGTGTGCCAATACTAATTATGAAACCATAGTCTACTTAGTGTTGTTGATAAAATCTAGAAAACCTATTCATTCTATGTTTAGGGTTTTGGTATTGTTATGATAGAAACCCTAATCCTTTAGGGTTTGCTATTAATATCTAAATTGAAACCCTAGATCTTTAGGGTTTGGTGAATTAGCGTTTATAACCCAAACCTTTGAATAGTTATAGTAAGAATGAAACCCTAGGTACATATTCATTAGTGTGATCGAAACCCTAGTCTAGTCAAAATTGTTATCTGACTTTGATGTACTAATATTTATGCATTGGGCTTACTTAGTAGATATTGTTGTGAGATGCTAGTGCATGGTTATGAAATCCTAGATATATTCAAGTATGCTAACTTTATTGATGATACTCATGTTTTTATTTGTAAAATCTAGGGTTTGTAACAAAATCCTCGTAGAGATTGATATTCTAGGAGATAATGATATTGTTTTCGATTATTGATATGAATTTGCTTTGATGATAAAATCTAGGGCTTGCAACAAACCCTAATAGGGTCTGTCATACAATTCTAAAAGTAATATTGAAACCCTAGATGTATATTACTATGATTGGATTTGATTGAATTATCGATATCTAAGGCTTTGTGTCTCAGGGATTTATGACAAAACCTAGCTAGAAATTGAAGTTTAGAATGCCACTTATCGATTATGAACCAAACTAGGTTTATTTATTTGGTGCCTAAAGTTTGAATGTTTGAATGCTTCCATTATAGTAATATGATTTAGTTAACTTCATGCTTCCATATATTTGTACTTTGTTGTACTTGCTAGTAAAAAATTTGCAGGTACACCATCTTCAATATGTTGAAATGTTCGTACTAATGATAAGCATGACAAAGGAAGCTATAAAGATGATGATGATCAAGATGATCTTTATGAAGTCGCGAAAGGTTGAAGTTTTTCCAATGTTTTGAAGTTGTTGATCTCTCCAAGTTGAGAGGGAGCCTGGATAGAACAAAGGATATATCTTCCCAGTTGAGAGGGAACTTGGATAGAACAAAGGATATATCTCCCTAGTTGAGAGGGAGGGCATATTATGATAGTGGATACCTTGAAATAAGAAAAAGTACTACAAACAAAAGACTTGAGAAAGATCTGAAGATGCATTTGTTGTTGCTAAAGAAATGGAAGAAGAAGAAAGTTCTATATATAACTTGATGATAAAAGTACCATCAAAACAATTGAGCAACCTGAAGGTTTGCATTTACTTGTATGTATATTTGAAAGTTTATTATTGATTGGGGTTTGTGTTTGTACAATAAAACTTGCCATAAAAAGGTTGAACACTCTGGAAGCATGCTTGGACAAATGGATATATCTAGTTTGATAGGGAGAGTTGAAGCATTTAATGGTGGATGCTTGGGAGAACAACTGGTCGGCCTATATGTTGATCTCTGGATCCTGAAGAGGGAGGGTGGCATTGGTCATGGAGCTTTGACCTTGGATACGCACATAGATCCCTGGGTTGATGGTTAGCAAGTAAGCATGATGGTACCTACACTGGCTAAAAGCTTGAGTCCATCTTAATCCCACCCGGATAGAATACCCTGGTCAGGTTTCTAGTCCGCGGCACTAAGTGTGTTAGAACTCTTTGAAGTTCATTTTGGAGATCTTCCATGTACCTCAATATATATGTAATTATGAATACCTCCCTAGTTAAGAGGGAGTGTTGAAGAATGTAACTAGTGTTGGTCTTCATAATTGTATTTGAGTCATGATGTAATTTATTTATCAAAAGAAAGAAAAAGAAAATGACTTATTAAAGCATGGGTTTGATGCTTGGGACATTTTTTTATAGGTCAAAGCCTCCATTGCAGGCCTCTAGGATTTATGTCAGGTGTCCTTGTCCATCTCATAATGTAGAGAACCCTTCTTGGGATTTATTTATCAAGAGAGAAAATTATTTTAATGAAAATTAGGTCTTCTAGTCCTCCTCCACCAAGTTGGCCTAAACTTAGCGGCAAAAAAAACTATATAAAGGCAGCAACTTGACCTCATTTGGAACACTTACCCACCAAGTTCGATCTGTATCTTCTGGGCTAGAAAAAGTGTGAAATCAACGAAGAAGAGGAAGAATGCTAACGAAAAAGTAGAACATCTCTCTCAAGCACTAGAAATCAAAATTATCTCTCTCCCTCTCTCGTGTGTAAATTTGTTGAGCGGCTAGAGGGGTCGAAACTGCAGTTCTGTTGTTGGGTTGAAGTTCTGTTGCTAGGGGTCCAAATTCTATAGCTGGGAAGTCGAATTTCTAAAATGTTGTTGGGTTTAAGTTGTTGGATAAGAACAGACTACTAAATCAAATTGGAAGGCTGACTTGATGGAGGAGGGAGATTTGTTGGTCTAGGGTCTTGGTACATCTCATTTTGAATTACTAAAGGAAGAGTTCTTGACTAGGTTTTCCCCTATATAGGGGTTTTAGCCCTTGCTGAGTGCCTACATTTGGTGTCCCTGGTCTTTGTGTTTTGGGTTTGGTAATTTTTGATGTACTAATATAAAAAAGAACATAAGAATAATAAGAATTTAAAGATATCACAAGTAATTATAAACTGAGAAAATCTTTCTGCCTTTCCGATTTTCTAACACTTTTTAGGGTAAATTATTTGCAAACAATAAATTCTCCTTAACTCCGTCTCTCCCAAGGGACAAGGCACTAATCCTCCATGGGTGATCACTTTCAAGGATTATTCCATCCACCTTTCCTTCTTTTTCTAGGCCTAGCCCCCATAGGTCATCTACAGTATCATTTATCTCATGTTCTAGCCATCAAAAGGTTTTGATTTCTTGCCCTCGGTTGTGTTTAGGTTCTCTCTAGAGAATCACCAAGTTACACGAAATTCTAAAGGTGGGATCTTGAGATATTGCAAACCCTAACTTGAGGATTGTCTCTTGCCCTAGGTTTCCCTTGGCTAGTGACCTCATTGGGATCATTGTATTCTTTTCCAAGAAAATTTGTCCATTGATCTTATTCTCCTCCACAATTAGGTCAAGTCCCTCCTTGGTTGATCAATTCCATACCCTTGACCTACTTTTGGGTCTGCTTAGCCTCGTGTTGTCTCACAACCTATTAACGTCAATTTCACAAAGATAACATAAAATCCAAGTCTCCATAAAGATCTCTAGTTCTAGAAACCATCTTGACAAAGCATACTCTCAAAACCTAGCCCTAAAGATCCTCTTGGCCCTTCCTAGAGAGCCCATCACCTTTCTTCTAAAGCAAGCAACCCATTTAAATAACTCTCTCTTGTGAATAGGCCCTGGAATCACCTCCTTGTCTTATCATTGGCCATATATTTCTTGTGATTCCATCATACCAAGTCTCCTCCCATCATTGAAATTATCTAAAGAGTAGGGAGCTTTAGCTAAGGTGACAGTGGGCTATTGCTCCATTATTGCCCTTGACCTAGTAGTTGCCCTATAGGATCCCCACCTAGGACCCCTGCGAGTTTGAACAGTAACATTAATGGCATTGTTGCCAGGGAAACGAGATGTGTTATTGTTCCCCATACGACATATTGACAAATCATTATTGGCGACTCCATTGAAAGAATGAAGCCCTAGTTCTTCATTGAACTTCAAAGTTAATGCTCATAGGGTGAAGCAAGCATATATTAAGGCATCTACATTCACCCTGGCGACTCCGTTTTAATCCTAATGTGTAAAATCATGAAAAAAATGGACTATCTCAAGCAACATGGTTTCCCTCCCTCTACCTATAATAACCTTGATCCTGAAGAAGTTCTAGAGTGTTTGGAAATCAAGGCATGGATTAGAAGTTGGATGCCTAGGTTCAAAGGGAGTCCTGATCAAGATCCCAATGTCCATATTGACAACTTCTTTCGGGCCTTAGCCCCTATAAGGATTAACAATGATGACATGATTATGAGGTTATTGGCTTCATCACTTGAAGGTCAAGTCAAAGATTGGTGTGATAGCCTCCCTCATTAAATTGCCACTGATTATGATAGTTTTGAAGATATCTCTTTAGAAAGATGGAGTGGCATTCCTCGTGACCAATGGTAAACTCCCATGCTAGCAAGTCAAAGAGACCCCTCTATGCATGAGCCAGGCAATGGGACGAGTAATCTTGAAAGGGATCTTGGTGAAAATATCGAGGAAGAATATGTCTTCAAAGGTGAAGTCTCGGGTCCCCCTTTAATTTCGAAAGAGAACCCTCCTTTCATTACCTATGATAAAGCCCTAAAGGTAGGTCTCACTAAAGGGGTGGGAGATAACCTTGATGATCTAAGTGCTAAGCAAGAAGATGAGTCCTCATTGGGTCCACACAATGAAAAGGACGATTCTGACAATATATGTGTAGGGAAGAATGAGTTTGTGGAGAGTAAAGTTGAGACTAACCTTACCTTTCTCAAGGACACTACTCACGATGATTCTTCTTTCGAGAACTTTGAGGAAGGTAATCCCATTAGCCCCTTAGAAGATGACATTGGAGATTGCTTCTATATTGAAAAGGATAAATAGGAAATTGTTGGTCCTCAATTTTATCGTGTTCCCATTTATGACACCGACAAAGAGGATGAGGTTTAGATTGGTCTTCCCTTTCCCTCGAGCCCTAATTATGATGACATATCCATGGATACCCTTCACAAGGAGTATTATTATTTGCATGAAAAGGGTGAGTTGGAAGTAATTGATTCCCCTTTAAGGAAAGACCCTACATCGATAAGGCTCCTACCTATCCCTCTTATGATTCTATATCACTTGAGCCTTTAGGTTGTGATTTTGAGGCAGAAAAAATTGTTGAATCCAATACTTCACCCTCCTTTTTGCCCTTTTCTCTTGTTTGTCATCTTGAGCCTTCCCCAAGTGATTCCCTCACCCCTTTTCATATGATCTCAAGTGACTGTGAGCCCTTTTCTCCTTCTAGGTATAGTGTCAAGGAAGAACCCCTCATCGAATATACTTTATCTCCTTGGACACACCCCCAGGATTATGACCACTCCATAACCTCCCCTCTCTAATGTGACCATCACCTTCAGCAACCTCTTTGTTGCACTTCTTCTTTCCCTCGCCCTCTGTTTCCCTCTCATCACGACCTTGTGGCATCTACAAAGCACAATATTATGAGCAATGATTGTGATAAGAAGTTCTTAAGGGTAATCATTCATTCCACCATTGTGTACTTAAAGGGAAGGCCTCGCTCTTCTAGATTGACTCATTTTCCTTCTCTTAAGGATTCCTCTTACCTCGCATGGAAACCATATTTTCCCAACTCCCACCCACTTCGTCCTCCATGTGGTTGTGTCTGCATTCACTTCGAGATATGCTACATGAGTAATCATATAGGTTGGTATATTTATGTTGGTTACATTGGCTTTATGATTATACTTAGTATCAGCATTGTACCACATGCATGTTAGGGTAGGATGCATTGCATGCTTATTTTCTCATTAGAACTAACATCATATGATATTTTTCATGGTAGATTAATTGCATTTAGATTAAATTCGCATTTTATTTTCTTGTTGATTTTACGACCTAATACTAAGCATGGATGATCATAAGACACCACAAAACTTGTTGCCCTGTGTGCTTGGTCTTTGATATGTGCAGATAACAAATCTACGATACCAAGAGATTGTTGGTGTTATCATGACCTCCCGTTCAAGTGGATTTGCGCACTTTCCCGAGAGCTCATGTCCCAGTTGGAGCCAAATGTTACCCACCACCTATGGGTAGTATGTGTAGGAGAAAAAAAATTCCTAGATGGTCCTCAGACAGCAACCAGCAACCCAGATAGCTCGATGTGCCATTTCCTCTGCCACCTGAGTCGGCCATGTGGTCCCTCACCTATTTGTTATGAAAGTATGGCTTTTAATTGGTATAGTTCAGTAATTTTTCTTACTTGTCACGAGCACTTTTGGGCATGGATTAGTGGGGAGATTTGGCGAAAAGAGTGGGTTGGGTGTGTATTCTTGTCTCAACTGCCCAATTTTGTGGTTGCCCTTGTACCCTTGTTAGAGATCACGAGAGTTTGTAGTAGAAACGTTTCCTTTTTGCAATAACAGAATTATTTCTAATTTTGCAACAATTTTTTGTGCTCGTGGTTGATCTACAAAGATGGGATCATTAAACAATTTGAGATATAAAGAGAAGTTGGATGGGGTATCAAATGTGAGCCCCTAAAAGGAGCGAATTACATGGATTTTGAAGATGAATGATCACTGGGATTTAGTAAGCAGAGATATGCAGGTTCTTCAGATCCAGTACAAGCAACAGAACATAGAACCAAGGATATGAAAACGAGTTGCATAATCATGTATGGTGTGAGGGATCATATAATTCCTCACATATTAGGGAAGGACACTAACAGACAAATGTGGCTAGCTTTGATGGTCTTTATCCAATTACAAACGAGAACAGAAAAATGGTGTTGCGTGAAGAGTTAAACAATATCAAAATGGGCAAATTTGAGACCATAACATCCTATCTCACGAGGATCTAGCAGGCTCGTGATGAAGGGGTGCATGAAGCAATGGTTCACTTTTGTAGATGAGATTCTTTCTCTCCAATAATTTCCTAATTGAAGCTAGCTATGGGACGATTTTACTTAGGAAGATATCTGGGAAAATTCAATAACTGGAGACCAACGAAATGACCTTGAGAAGAAGTACGAAGTTTCTCTTGCTGCACAAGTATTATTTGAGATTTCAATCAGGGTTCCAAGAGCTTTTATTCTTTGTAATCAATAGAATTTACTCTAGACATTCTTTTTGCTTCCCATGTCACGAGCTCTTACTTCTCATGCTTCTATCGCGATGTTATTTTCTAATCCTATGCATCCTATCTTATTTACATTGTTTCCTATCTATAAATTACAAGTGGAAAGTACCTTCTAGCAAAGAAGATCATCTCATTCATAGTAGAGATCTTTTACTTCTTCCTTCTTAAGCTTCTTTGTCTCAGGTTCTTTCACTTCCTCACTAATATGGCCACCTTCCCTATCCCTCTTGTCCTTATTGCATTTAGGACAATCTCTTCTATAGTGCCCAAGTTCCTGACATCCATAGCATCTTACCTTTAGCCATGTTCTTCTTTTTCCTTTGAGAACCAAACTTTCCAAATATCCCTTTTCTTCTTGCCATAGCATCATATGCTTGATTTTTCTCATTTGGTCCTGCATCAACGTTTGCCTTTAGTTTGGTTTCTCCGATCTTACAGAGTGACCATAGATCTTGAAATGGAGTAGTCTCTTTCTTCCCATATAAACTTGAAGTGAACTTACCGCATTTTTCCGGTAGTGCATTTAGCACCATTGTGGTCGTCTCTCTATCAGACATGACTTCCCCCAACTCTTGTAGTTGATCTCAAATTTCTGATATCCTCATGAAGTATGAGGTTATTCCATCTTCCTTGGACATCTTTAGTTTGTAGAGATCTTGCCTTAATGAGATTACTTCACTTGCAGTACTTACAAAAAACAACTCTACCAATTTGTCATATATAGCTTTTGCAGTCTCCAACTTTGATACATATGGGATTAGAGAGTCTTGTATAGATTCTATAAGAATGCTCTAGGTTCTCACTTCTCCCTTCATGAATCTAGCATGTGATTGAGTATCTCCTTTTGGAGGTTGAGTTATCAACCCCTTGATGTGATCCATGACCTCATTCTCAATAAGATTTAGGTATGTCATTTTCTTCCATGCAAGGTAATTTGCAACCCCAACTAGTTTATTGCTTTCCTTGCAAAAAGACATTTGGTATTATCAAATATAGTCATAGGCTTACTTGAGAAATTGATGTTTGCTTCCTCCTTAATCTTGATGTTGATAGAGGATTTGCTTCTTGAGAAATTGATGAGAGACCTTGATTCACGATCCTTCTTGAATTTTTTTGTCTTCCTTCTTTCTTGAAGATGGTTTCAAGTGTAGATTTCTTTGATCAAGGGTTTTGAAGACTTTGCCCTTGGTAGCCTTTGAATTTTGCTACAATCCTTCTACCACTACTTGATGTCTTCTTGATTGAATGCCCCTTCTTGACTTTAGCACCTAAGCTCTGATACCATGTTTAGAAATCTAGGGCATAAAGAGTTAAAAGATTTCTCTGCTTGATAATTGCTTGTGATATACTTTTATTTCTTATCTTACAGTCTTTTCTTCCTTATGTTATTGTTGTATTATTTTCATCAAGACAACTACCAATGTGCACAATAAAAGACAAGTGACATAGTATGTAGGCTTGTCAACCAGGGCCAAAACCTCTCACCTCTTGAGAGGAAAACCCAATCAAAATTCTTCTTTTAGATCTTCAATTGATGAGTACAGAGACCCTTGACTCTAGTATCCTCCCAAGAACCTTGTCACTAACCTTGATGCTCTGCCTCTTCCCTTTCTCGACTTTCTTCTTGCTCTCGAACTGCTCTCCTCAGCTCCTTCTAGAGAAACTCAGTCTCTATCCTTCATATTGCTTCTTCTTTGCTTCTCATAGAGAATCTCGGTATCTAGTCTCTAGCTCGGTCACCCAGAACAAGTATCGTAGAAGCTATCTCCAAAAGAAACTCCTTCGTTGACCCCAAAAGAAACTCTCCTTCGCTAACCTAGAAGAATCTCTCCTTCGCTGACCCAGAACAAAAACCTCCTTCATTATGCCCAGAAGAATCCTTCCTTTGTTATCCCTTCTTTGCACTTCTGCTTGGAGCCTCTTCTTCGCACTTCGACTTGACCTCTTCTTCACACTTCTACTTCCCCGAATGTTTTGCAAGTTGCCTGGCTCTAAGTGAGGTCGAGTGTAGCTATATATACACCTCAACACATGTCCTTTAGGCCAACATGATCACTAGTGGTTAGGCCGACTTCTTCTAGCAAGTTTTTCCATCGTTGTAAGCCGACTTGAAGAGGATAAGTGTCAAAGTCCTGGAGGATACTTTACATAAACAAGTTTGACCTTTTACAAAGTGTAACATGACTTCATTACATGACAATGACTCTAATATTTTATGACTAGATGAAAAATAATTCCTAAAGACTCTCAATGGGAGTCTTGACTCAAAAATAAAATCTCTTGCTCATTAAACCCATGAAGCAAGCAATACAATAATTTTATTTTTCTTCTTTACATCTCATTACATAAAATCATAATTACATGTCATTATGAAGACCAAACCTAGTTACACTTTTCAACACTTGGCATAGATTGGGAGGGAAGTAAATTTATTGAGCCCACAGAGGTGGCTCTCGTCTCAACAGCTTGGCTTACCACAAGCCTTCAATGCTATGTGGACAGGTTATATTAGGGCATTGGCTGCTAGCAACAGCAGATTTATTGATGACGAGGATGAGATGGTTTGGCATCACTCAGCGAATGGCCAATACTCTACAAAATTGGGATATGCTTACCTTATTGCTGACATATTCGCAACACATCAAGCTGGATGGCAGAAAGCTATATGAAGATTAAAATGCCCAGATAAAACTTGGTTGTTCATGTGGTGCATATTGGAGAATAAGATTCCCACCTGGGACTTCCTACAAAAAAGGAAGAGAGTTGGTCCAATCTGGTGCCTTCTTTGCAGATCACATGTGGAGACTGTGCACCATTTGTTTGTTTCCTGATCTTACACTCAGGATGTTTGGTCAATCTTGGCAGCCAAATTCGGTCCAATATGTCAATGGCAAGGGAACTCTCTCACAGATTTATGGGAACAGTGGTGCTCATCTCGTGATGCTAAAGTCTATAAGGTTATTCGATTATTAATCTGCTGGGGTATATGGCTTGCATGCGACAGATCGATTTTCTGTGACCTGTTCACTTCCCCTTGGACCACTACTGCCAAGGCCTTAGCTATAGTCGACCTCCTCCCTAAACCGAAAACATCCCAATCCTGTAGAGTTATTGCTGAGATCACAATCAATAAATCAGTGCCACGGGATTTTTTTGATGGTGCTTCACAAGGTACACCTCGTTCATGTGGAGGAGGGGCTCTACTTCATCTCAATGAGACACTTCCAGACTGAAAATGGGTATGGGTGATGGCACAAATTATTATGCAGAGCTGCTGGCTCTAAAGCTTCTTCTGATTTATGCTCTTGAGTAGGATGTTACAGTCTTGCATGTTTATGGAGATTCTCAATTGGTGTCCAAATTGATCAATGACAACAATCAATGCCAAAATCTTCCCTTACTGCCCATTGTGAGTGAAGTCGATAGGCTTAAATCCCTTTTCAGCAATTTCTCCATGTCACACATCTACAGGGATTTAAATGTGGCGGCCAATGCTCTATCAAAAGAGGGCATAACAATGGATCCTTTGACCTGGCAGATTGTGGAGGAGCAAAATGAAGTTTACAATGTTTTTTATCATCGTCCTTTTATGGATAGGTATCTGGCAGATTGATCTTCATCATGGTTTTTTGGTTATCATGTTCATATCACACAGTTTCTTTACTGTCTTAATATGCTGATTTTCTGCTCTCTTTTGAGAACCTATCAGCGACATGAATCTACATGCCGTATAGCACTGTTAAGCATATATGCTGATCTTTTATCTTCTTTCTGAATGTTGGCAATGCCACAGGCTACTTCTGTGTTAAAAAGCAGTTTTATGCAAATGCAATGCCTCATTTATGTAAGATCCTTTTTTGGGATCCATATATCAGAAAACATGCATGTCATGTATAAAAAATACATAATTTTATTTCTGGGGAAAAAGGGAGTTGAATATCTAGTTGATATTTGCAAACACGGAGTGAGAATTAAGATAGGTTACTTAATGCACACATATCATATTAACCCCTCATATTCTCATTTGGTGAAATCAATAACAAATATGAGCTATCGATGTCCTTGACTGAGTATATCAAAGAAAAAATACGATGACCCGAACCAAGAGAAGCTTGGAGAGGAGATTCGCAAAGATCACTTAGATAACTAGCTTTCTACTTCATCACATAAGCCACTTGTATATGAGATTTTAGATCCAGATGAGAAGAAGCATAACGAAGTTCATAAAGACCACATTGCAACACTTCATGAAAATCTTGATGGAGAAGCTTCCATTGAAGACTATGCATTACATCTTGTTCTAAAAGAAGCACCTTGTGAAGATGAGCTGCACTTGCATCCTAGGTCACCTAGTTCGGCCAATTTAATCCTAGGGATTCGAAATTTGCCGAACCCCAAGCAAACTTGAATTTGTTCAATCAGTTTCGCCGAACAAAAGGACGAACACAAACCCCAATGCCGAACCCAAACTTAATCGCAGAAAATGAAATTCGCATAAAAAATCGATTTTTATGCGGGCCCAGTTAAGTTATTTAGGGATTCGTTTGGCCGCTATTTAAAAATTAAAAAAATAAATTGTGCGTTTATGTATGCCATGGGTAGGTGTTGCTTTTTGTTTCATTCACGAAAATCGCATACACAGGTGAGTCGTGATAAAGCAGTGAGCTAATAGCTGCACAGCAGGTTAACAACATCACAGCATTGCCAATTTGCCACTACATAATCAGTTTACGCAGCACAGCAACAATGAGCATCATGCACGCTATGTCGTCTCCACTTCCAGAGTCCAGACTCCAGTCTCCCACAGCCACTAGCATCGACTCCAGATTCCACTGTCCAAACCCCCACCCATCGACGGTCGCTCTAGGCTCTCGCCTCAGCCCTCCCACTACGTGAAGACTGAAGTATAGCATCTGTTCAACCAAATCATAAGACTCGGTGTCACAGGCTCAGGCTTCAGCAAGCCGCACTGTCCAGACTCCAGCCTCCAAGTAGGTCAAAAATTAAAATGCACTTTTTTTTATCAGTTAAAAATTAGTAAGTTAATATATACAAATAACAAGTTAGTATTTTTTTTTAATATAATGTCTAGATCCAAACTCTAAATTTATTTTATAAATTATAGTTTCATAATTTCATTTTGCAAAAAAAATATAAAACTAATTAAAATGTACAAAATGTAAAATTAAAAAAAAAAAATGTAGATATTTAAGGCTTCAAGCCTTCACCTCAGTCTTCAACAATCAGAGGTTCAAAACCTTCAAATTTCAATGGCACCCCCAAAATCCACTGCTATAACATGGAATTTTGTCAAAAAAGAGAGGAAAAATATTTTGTGTCAGATGTGTGACTGTGGACATCAATCCACTGGCTCTTTAACTAGAGCAGTGGATCACCTTCTCAGTACTAGCAATGGAAGTGGAGGTGGTGTTGAAGGTTGCACTAAGATCTCTGATGAACAAAAAACCATAGTGGAGGAAGACTATTTCACTTCAAAGATGGAAAAAGACAAAAGGGAAAATAAGAGGCAGCAAATTGAGAGGAAGATTGCCATGTCTTCCTCCAACACCATTAATTCAATCTCAACAATTGGTGGATCAAGTTCTACTCAAGTAAAAAGAGGTGGAACCAAAACATTAAATCAATTCTGGAAACCTGTGGAGAGACAAGAAGTTCATGATGTTGTTGCAGAATTCTTTTATGCATGTGCATATTCCCTTTAATGTGGCGAGGAGTCCATATTTTAAAAATGTAATTAAAAAGGCCATTGACTTTGGGAAGGGCCATGTTCCCCCCAGATCTGAAGCTTTAAGGACCACTTTGCTAAAGAAAACAAGAGACAGAGTGATCGAAAAGTTGGTGAAGCATACAGCATGAGAAATTTGAGTGATGGTTGGTCAGATTTGTGTCATTGTCCATTGATCAATGTGCTCGTTTATAGTCCTAAAGGGGTACTTTTCTTGAAGGCAGTTATTGCAATCACTAGAGTGAAGACATTAGAATTTATTTTTGGAATTTTTGATGAAGCAATTCAAGAGGTTGGGGAGAAAAGTGTGGTCCATGTTATTACAGATAATGCATCAAATTGTGTTGGTGCGAGGAAGATGATTATAGAAAAGTATAATCACATTTATTGGACCCCTTGTGCATCTCACTGCTTGGATTTAATGTTGCATGATTTAGCCAAATTTCCTTGGGTCAATGAGACAATCTGAAGAGCCAAAACAATTGCAAACTTCATCATCAACCATCGTCTCACTTGAGCATATATACGAAGAATGCATCAAAAGAGTTGTTGAGGCCTTATGATACAAGGTTTGCCACTTTTTATATTACTCTGAAAAGAGTTGTTGAGGAAAAAGAAAGCCTAAGAGTTGTTTTCTGTAATACTGAGTGCGAAAGATCTCCGATTTCAAAAGAAACTAAGGGGGAAAATGTTGAACAAATAGTGCTCAATAATGGCTTTTCGGAAAATGCAAACAAGGTTTTAAAAATATGTGGCCCAATTCTTAATGTGCTTCGCATGGTTGATGGTGACAAACCTTGTATGGGTTTTGTTTATGAAAGCATTGATCGTTGCAAAGAGGCCATTGCAAGTTCTTTTAATAATGTGGAAGTTGATTACCAAGAGTTATGGGATTTAATTGTTCAAAGATGGAAGATGATGCATAGTCCATTACATGCAGCAGCATACTATTTGGACACTAGATTGTTTGGCTTATCAAGACATAGGGATGAAGAAGTCATGAATAGACTTATCCAGGCTATTGAGAAGCAAAATCCAGATCCAGTAATTGCAGGTTTGGTCAGATGTCAGTTGAGGGCATACAGGTTAGAAGAAGGGTTATTTGGAACACAATCAGCAAAGTACGATAAGAGCATAAGTGATCCAGCAGTATGGTGGGAATTTTATGGTTCAGGGGCACTAGAATTCGTATCTTAAACCAGGGATCAAGTGCATCAACGTGTGAAATGAATTGGAGTTCCTTTGACCACATTCATTCCAAGTAAAGAAATAGATTGTTATCTGGAAGATTAGAAGATCTTGTTTATGTTCGTAGTAACTTGGAGTTGGCTTTGAAAAATGTGGCTAAAGAGTTATCCAATTCCCCTACTCCATGGATCGATCCTGTTCCAAATGCATCAAGGGATGAAGCTGGTTTTTACATTGATAGTGACATTGACAGGGAACTGAGTGATGAATCTGATGTTGAAGCATCTAGTGAATTCACATCTACTACTGCTCTTGATGATATAGAACCTTTTGATATAACAATTGGGCCACAAGAATATCAAGAATAAAACTTGTGTTTCTGTTTTAGACTTCTAGTTTACTTTTTGCATGAACAAATTTCTAAAACTGCCAAGCTACTTTAAACTTTTGAGTTTATATATATTAAATATTTTTTTATCAAATTGTTTTTCAATATATGAAATCTGATATGGCCCATGGTTTTGTTAAATTTGATACGGGTGTCAATGTCTATGATGAATTTCTCACCTTGTTTACTATGTATGGAAGGGTTCTTTATTGGCACTCGCTTTAATGGTTTATAAAATTATGTGGAAATGATTTAAATGTTTGAGCAATAATCCTATGTGTTTGCAAATGTGCACTATGGGCTTTGAAATTTGACTTTAATAAAATTGATATATATATATAAATATATATATATTATTATTTTTTTTTTTTCAAATTTCTATATGTCGAATTTTATGTCGAACTTTACGAGCAAAATTTTAGGTGCCGAACTTTATTCGAATTTCAAGGTCACCGAACTCGAACACGAACACGAATGTGGTGACTTGGCAAGTTGCATGAGGATAATCTAGTAACCAAAGTTCAAGGAATACAATGGTTTGGTAAGTTACGGTGAATTTCCTTTTCCAATGGATGAACACGATGATATGTTTTATGAGTTGAAAGGGATAAGATCATATACAAAAACCCATGGAGGATGATGAAATTGCAGGTGCTTCTACCAACTCATGTGATAAATGACATGTCAGACAAGAGGATGACATGGGCACTCCTTTTGTGATTAGGAGACAGCTGGTATGGGATTGGATAAGACACGGGATTAACAAAGCACATGTACTTTATGAATGCGGTCCAACTTAAATTCAACAAAGTTCATTACTATTGTTAACAAAAGTTGGAACTTCAAGCTGTGGTTTCTCAAATCCTAGGCTAATTAGTTTCTCAAATCAAAATAAAGAATGGGTGAACAAAGGGTGAAATTTTCTATTTTTGGAGAGTACAAGATAGTTAATTTTTGAAATATGCCTCAATATCCCTTATAACATTGGCACCCTTTTCATTTTCCCTAGTGTGTACAAAATAGAATAAACAATGAGTCTACATACCATACAAAACAAAGTGATAATGTGCATATACTTTGAAATGGCTTCTTTGTTAGAAAAAACTCTTGATTTTACAAAAACTATTTGGATCATCCTCAAACCACATAGGAATTATTGCTAATGTTTTGATGAGAATCTAGACTTGTACACACCTAACTCTAGTATGATCAAGTATGCTATGTTTGACTCACAATTTTGGATCATTCCAGAATTTAGTCAACAAAACCATTAGTGACTTAGAGATTCAAGGCAGAAAAACATTCCCTGGTTAGACATAGATCTTGAACATATAAATATGAACAACCCTCAATCTTTTGCACTGTTAATCATAAAACAATCACCCACCTATGCTTAGGTCACAATATCAGTGTTTGAAATACTTCAGTTTAGTGAAAAATGATCACCTTTAGCAAATTAGAGATTCAACTGAATCAGAAATTCAAGATGAAAAATAAGCACCAACAAATAATTTGAACATCATTACTTCAAAATTTGACCAAAACACAACATGCTACTTTCTTGATGAAACTGCATACTTAGCATGGAAGAAAGGCTTTTTTATATGCTTTTCTAGCAATTTTCTCGCATGCTCCTGAACCTGCAGATAATTAATTTGCATATTAGATATACCAACTTACAATTTTTATTCAATCTTCAAAGTATTCTAGATTGATAGATCATACCTCTAATGTGGCTAAAGCATATACCTTGTTTTCCATGGAGCAAAGAACAAATGGCCAGCCTTCAGCATGGTTCAAATTACACAAGAGAGCATCAATCCACTCACTTTTCCCTGAATTTGGTACTCCAGATACTAAGGTTAACTCTCCTGGTATAACCTGTTCAAATGAATTAAGGAAACCTCGTAAACAAAAACAGATTAATGGGCAAGGGTTAAAAGGATCACAGCTGTGGCATTATATATATATATATATATATAATATACCTGTTTATTTACACCTAACAACTATTATGTAGAGTCGTGTCAAATACAGTGGTTATGAGTTTCATGTCCTATATCTATGACAATCTTCTTGACTGCATATCACCACATCACCATATATAAGTACATAGCGATGTTACCATACAAGAAACCTGGACCCACTAATGGTCAATCTGGGACTGGAAGGAAACTGGTCAGATTACCAGCTAAAAGCACTGATCAAACTCATCAACTAAAAATTATATAAAATATGCACATATATAGATAGATAGAATAGATAGATATATTTCAACAACATACTCATTATCAACTCAACATGTCACACACGCACACGCACACACATATATATATATGTGTGTATGTGTGTGACATGTTGAGTTGGTAATGAGTATGTTGTTGTAATATATATACATATATATACAAAGCATTAGTCACCAAATATGCAAAGTTTGCTGATGTATATAGCTTGTAAGGGTGACTATAGCAAAATAGCACCAAGTGTGACAAGATACATTCACATCGATCAATGTTCCACCAAGACTCTTGGATGGGGAGACGCAGGTGTGGGGAACACAAGGGATATGTGTGGGAGTACCCTCAAATTTTAGGGAAATTTATTGGGGGCAGGGGGGCGTCGGGGTATACAATTTTTTCAAATAATGAAATACATTGATCCATACTCATCACCGTTACTAATACATACATCGTTCATCCATAGACCACGAAATTCAATAATAAAATACACTAATCCATATTCATCATTCATTACTCATCATTCTAGAATTTACATTGAAAATTAAATTCATCATTCATCATTCTAGATTCTAAATTGATTTAAACTTAAAAATCATTCATCATTTTAGAATCTAATTAGTACTAAGCAAAATAGACTATAGTAGATATTGAAATCTGAAGACTGGAATAGTAAATTGATATAACTAAAACTCAAAAATAGTAGAGTGATGTGTCAAAAAGTCACTCTAAAGTACACAGAGGGCCTAGTTCTCTTGATTAAATACTAATTCCATACCCTTGTACAAGACAAAATCCAATGGAAACATTGCAATCCGCTGAATCCTGAATTCCTGAAAAACTATTAAGCTAGATAACTGGATTCACCCTAGAGGCCCCTCGAATCCCGAATCCAGTGAATCCGACACGATTCGGTCCGGATTCGTGTCCAAATCATATGACACATCGTGTCCTTTTCTGACGCGTCGAATCCGAGGTCGTGTCACGATTTTCAAAAGCGTGTCGCGATTTTGGGAATCGTGTCCTGTTTCCAGGACTCGCTAAGCTCACCGTGGGTATGAAAAGGGCGTGTTTGCTCATTAATATTTTCATTTGGCAAGTGATTTGTGTTGTTGGCAAGTGATTTGCGCTGTTGCAGCAAGGAGTAGACTCTTAGCAAGGAGAATCGACCACCGGTCCACCAGATAAGTGCATTTGCAACATTTCTGATCTCACTGTTCAGTGTTTACGCTAAATTATTCTAAACCCCATGTGATTCATTTTTCTATCACACACTCCATGTCATTTTGGGTTTTGCAACAATGACTTGACTTGGTAAAAGTTTAAAACCAGGTGTTCATATCCATTCAAACTACACATTGCCAAGAAGTGCGCTCATTATGTTTGATACCAGACTTTAGATAACTAACCTATGCCTGAATTTTGAGAGTGAAAGGTTAATCCGGTGCCATGCTTTTGAAAGTTAACCTGCATGAAACATGCGACTCACGATTGATCAATGAGATGTGTGAGGCCAACAAAGGTGAGGTGTCATTGCCCAAAACTGTTGCACAAGTGTGTCCAGTGGCATAGGAACAGTAACCATGGTTGTCCAATCATTCTCGGATTGAAATTTGAAAAGATAATACAGTAATTGAACCTATATTTTGTGTGATTTTACTTTGGTATTGGAAAAAAAGTTATTGATGGCCCGCTACCCTTGTTGGAGTATCAATACTCCAATAATACTTGAGTCATTAATTTTGATGCCATGTTATATGTTAGTGACATGTCACCAGTGTAATGTTTGATGATCTGGTCAAGGGTTATGAGGCTAAACTACACCAATTGGGGGTGGTATACTTATGTAATTGTGAGACATGTTACATGGTGAGAGCTTTTCATCCTTGACATCGACTGCCTCTTACAGGTAGATACACTCACCTTTATCTGCATCCAAGGATTCAGGAAACAAGCTTTAATACCATTTTAAAATTTCTAAGTCATGATTACCAGATCTGATTCCTAATATGATGCCAGACTGTTCTGAACCTGAATAGCTACCAATTTATAATAGTATGGACCCTGCGGTTGTTATGAATGGGGTCAATTTGTAATGAAATAACTTTATATCTGGACAGTGGAATCTATTTAATTATAATTTATGTGTATTGTAACCTTGAATTTCTCAGAATACTCTGGCAAGTTGCAACCTTGAATTTCCAAAAGACATGCTAAAACTGTCTCTGTTCTAAGACTGGCATTTCACCTCCATTTTTTTGCATTTTTTACAGCAGTTTGTATATGATTTTTTATTTACAAATTTGTGCATGCTTTGTTCATTTTTTTACAGGTAACAGTGTTCATGGCTCAATCAAAGGCAGCAGTTAGGGGGCAAAGGAAGGGCAAGAATGTCATGGGTAGACATGCCCCTCCTCCCCCAATATCATCAAAATATGTTGCAAGTAATGTTGAGGGAAGAGGACTTGAAGACAATGATAAATATCCATTGTGTAAATATGTCACAAGAGAGGATGGGCCAAACAACAAGGGAAAGGGAGGAGGCAATGTGCAATGGAAATGCAACTTTTGTAACATTTTTTTCAAAAGCACATATTACCGTGTGAAATCACATTTGTTGGCTTTACCTGGTTGTGCGATTGGATCTTGTAGAGCTATTACTTCACAAAAGAGAAAAGAATTGGAAAAGGAGGCCAATGTTGGTATGGAACATGTGGCACTAGCTTAAAAATCATAAAAACCCAAGAATGAAGACCCCCTTCCATTTTTGAGGAAAGCCACCACCAAATTTCCATTTGAGAGTTCTACTTCTACTAGGGGACAAGCATCCAAAAGAAGAGCACTTGGTCCAATGGACAAGATTTTCCAAAAAGAGAGATGGGAAGAGCTTGATCTCACCATTGCCTTCTTCTTCTATCAAAACTTCATATCATTTAATGTTGCACGTTCACCTTTATTTGTTGAGATGTGTTGAGCTCTAACTCAAGGGGCTCCAGCAGGGTATGTGCCTCCTAGGTCAGAGAAGCTGAGAACCACATTGTTGACGAAGGCAAAAAAAGAGGTGCAACAAATGCTTGAGCCTATTGTGGCATCATGGCCAACATCTAGGGTTAGCATTGTTTCTGATGGATGGACAGATCCAGCACGACACCCAACCCTCAACTTCATGGTGTCTTCCTTGAATGGTCCAGTTTTCATGAAAGCAGTGGATACACTTGGCGAATACAAGGATGCACAATTTATGGGTTAGTTATTTATTAAAGTTGTTGAAGATGTAGGTGTTGATTCTTGTGTGTAAATCATTACAGATAATGCACATGTTTGCAAGGCTACTGGCTTGATTGTGGAAGCTAAATATCCACAAGTGTTTTGGACACCTTGCATTGTCCATTCATTGAACTTAGCACTGAAATCCATTGCTTCTGATGTGCTTTGGATTGGAAGCATTATTGAGGATGCAAGACATATCCGTAACTTTGTGCAAATCATACAAATGCCCTCACTATCTACAAGGAGTACAACAATCTATCATTGTTGAAGATTGCTGATACACGGTTTGCATCTTCATTCATGATGTTGAAGAGGTTGAGGGAGGTCAAGACCGCTCTTGGGTCCATGGTTATTTCTGAGTTTTGGTCTTTTTGGAGAAAGACAGATCAGGCAGCCTCTAAAAGAGTGAAGGACACAGTACTAGATGATGCTTGGTGGGAGAGGGTAGATCTAATTATTCGGATCATGGACCCTATCATCTCTTTGCTTCGATTTGCAGATACAGACAAACACATCCTAGGAGAGGTTTATGAGGGATGGGATTCCATGATTGAGTCTGTGAGGAGCATTTATCTACAGAGAGAGTGCCCCGAGTATGAGACATCACCAGAGGCCTTCTGTGATACCATACATGATATTCTTGTCAGCATATGGGACAAGAATTGTACACCTTTACATTGTTTGGCTCACTCATTGAACCCCAAATACTACAGCCATGAGTGGCTGAATGGTGGGCCTTCCCACAGATTCCCTCCTCACATGGATGGTGAAATCTCACAAGGGAGGAAAGAGGCATTCAGGCGGATTTATCAGGATAGTGCATTGCTTGCTGAGGTGGAGGATGCCTTTGCAGAGTTTTCCACTGGCACTGGTCGATTTGGAGGTTATGATGTGATTAGAGACAGGGGGCTTAAGAAGCCCTATTCTTGGTGGGCAAATCATGGGGCAACAAGCCCTCCTCTTCAGCAGTTAGCCATGAGGCTCCTCTCTCAGGTGACTTCATCCTCTTGTTGCAAGAGGAATTGGAGCACATATGGGAATTTGCATAATGTGAAGAAGGGCACGCTTGAGCAGTCCAGGGCAGAGACAATAGTGTATGTGCACACCAACCTTCATCTTATTTACAGGCAAAGGGAAGAGTGGTTGAGGGGAAAGACAAAGATGTGGGATGTCTTTCCTGATGATATGGGTCTGGACACCATTTTTGAGTTAGCATTGGCCAACATGGATCTCAATGATCCAGTGCTAGAGCCTGTTAGATTTTATGACTTAGAGGGGTCAACCTCCACACCAGCAGATGCAGAGGCGACTATGGATACAGGGGAGGAGGAGGATGCAGAGGAGAGCAGTGGGGACCATGATAATGAGGACAGTGATGCTGATTATGATGCTGATTGATGCCTTGAGGCTTGTATACCTGTAGTTGTTTTATATTTTCTATTTCTATTTTCCATTGGCATTGCACCAACACTACCTATGCAACACATTTTGATTTGATGACTTAATGTCAAATGAGAAAACTACAGTTGTCAATGTGTTTATCTTACTATTTTGTAGTTGTAAGTTGTCTTTCAGTTATGAATTATGAATCATGATTAAATTTTTTTATAGATTTTAGATGATTTATCATTTATGTGACCAGTACCACTGACATTTATTTGAATTTTGTAATGTA
>APFE030275532.1:100298-125456 GCA_000404065.3 Pinus taeda
TATTTAATAAAATAATATATAACGAATCCTAACGTGCCCTGTTCCGGGGGGTCAGCGTGTCCAAATCCGACACCACGAATCTTGAATCCTATGTGTCCCGAATCCCCGTGTTAGGTGACTTAGCTATTAAGACTGCTAGAATTTGTGTGAGATCTAAAATTCTACTTTCTCCATATGAAATTCAATGAGGTCAGAACCACTCTCAAACATCCTGAGTCATTTCATGGTAATGTTAAAAATTTAAAAAGATAAAGGAGAATGTCGCTTTTACTTTAAGAATTTACCATTACCATGAATTACATAGCATTAGTAGAGCAATATGATCAAATACTAGGTTTCCCCTATCATAAATCATTGTTTACAACAAAATTAATGGGGAACACCTAGCCCATTTTGAGGGGGAACACTCAGGCGTCCCCCTTTTGGGGAGTCACGCCACCCACACTGGGCAAACGTCCCTTCTGTGACTTCCCACATCTCCCCAAAAGGGGGATGTGGGGAAACGTTTCCCCAAACATTCCCTCATCCCAGGTGTGAGAGGTGCACGCAACCGACCCTAGGGGAAGCGTCCTCGTGGAACATTGTTGGCCCCACTTTCTGGGCTACTCGTCATCCTCTTGGTTGTCCATGTGACCCCTGATGTTTTCGACCTCCGTACCAGAAAATGGAACCTATGCTCCTTCTCTACCTCGACCCCTACCTCTTCCTCTTCCATGGCCCCTCTGGAAAACCACTCCTTGGTACCTTGGTCGCATCAGCCGCTCTTGTTCCCCACACTCGCTAAGAACATGCTCTGATACTGTTGTAATATTCCTAATGGAAAAATTAAGTGAAATACCAAAGACATGCACTAGCGACAGCTCATAAACAAGTACAAAACTTCTGGAAATTGTCACAAGCATGCACAAGTTAAAAAACCCATATTGCAGCAACAAGAATTCTCAGTCGTTTATTAATAATGAGCTAAAACCTTATTACAAGAGGTGGTGGAAAGTGTGCACCTGGACTTGCTAGGAAACCAAGCAAATACCCAAGTGGAGATAGCTGGAAATTCCCACAAAATTGGCTCCAATAGGTTGTATGTTGCACCCAAAAATTTGTGCACTGTTATCGTAAGAAACTAGAGTTTGAGTACTCAAAACAACTCCAAAAATTCTACAAAATTAGGAGTGTGCTTTTGAAGTCTAGCTCAACAAAACCTAGAGAGGAATTGGGCTAATTCAGACCTCCCAGAATTACCCAATTTTGTGCTACGCCCTCCTAGCCAGAAAATTGTGTCCCCTAATTCCTCACTTGTTGAATGTGGCCTTATCTCTCCTCAATCTACTATATAAGTGTCCCAGAATTTTTTCCCACAAGAGAGAGATTTTCCACCCCAAAATCCCACACAAGAGGGTTGATCCCAGCTCCACAAAATTCTGCCCAGTGACCCCCTGTGCATGCGCCCAGAAAGAAAAAATTCGGACTCCTCCAAAGCAACAACCCCCAGCTCCAAAACTCCCCACAAATGTTGGTCCTTCCTTGGTGAAATTACTCCAAATTTTTCTGGCCAAAATACACCTAGGAACTAGCTTTGTTGAGTGGTATGATTGGACTTCTGTGTTCCCTCTAGAGTATGAACTGGCTGAAGAAAATCAAGTGAAAGGCACTATGATCTCCCCACAATCCTCCCACTGAGTTCAGTGATACCTCCCTAAGGTGGCACTCAAGGTCCACTAAAGAGAAGGGTGGGTCTTCTCCTTGGAAAACTCTTGTGCTCAACAGCACTTGTGACTCAGTTGAACAATGTGATCAACAATGGTAAATGATAGATTGTCAAAAGGTTCCAATAGTTGCTATCCTTCTCTTATTTATACTTGTTGCCTACCTTCCCCATGTGAGTCCCTCCGCCCAAATATTTCGACCTTCCCTTAGCCAAGTCGATTTCTCTTCCAAGGGGTGTGTATTCCATGTGGGGGTGGCCCCCACACTCCACCAACTCAAATATTTCAACCCACTTTTCCTAAGTTGGTGTCCAAAATTGAAGTTGGTGTCAAAAATTGTGCTAGCTTCAAAATTGCAAAAATGGTAGTTCTTTCTTTGGCAAATTTTATTCAGAAGGGGCAGTACACAAAGTTAGAAATTTCAAGAATTAGTAAATAAATTTGGCTAGAACTTCTAATGAATAGAATAATGGATACTTGAACTTAAAATATTTGGGAATTGTTTACCTAGTTTGTCCTAATATCTTACATGAAAAACAACCCTTTTGCCCAAGGTACCTCTATTTTTACTAAAAATATTGATCTACATAAGTAAGTCATCCTAGTCTTTGGGATCAGAGACCATACGCTTTATGCATTTATGCAATCCATCTTTGACCTCCCCAAGTTCAGCTTCTCTAAAGTTGAATCTTGTAATGGTACCATGGATTCAAATAATATCCAACCATGATTGAACAACCAAAATTGTAAAGTTCGCTTTTCCAGACATTGGGGAAGGAGAGTATCTCATTAGCCCGGGCTACAAATTAAAATTAATTATGCGCTATGGGAGAATTAGTTAATTAAAAGTGACTTAAGAAAAAGAAATATTATAAGTCACCTTAATAAAAGAAGAAAAAGACCCATGGTATTCCGATAGTCCATCACTATTAAAGGAGACGAGAGCTCACTCCTTAGGAACATTTGGGGATAATTGTTTTGCTATTGTTGAGTTGAACTCTTGGAGCTTGTCTGGGTGACAGCCTACATTATGCATACAGTTAGTTTCAATGGTCAGTAATCCACCCTAGTTGATCTAGTCAGGAGGGGTTTCAGTATTGAGATATACCCTAGCGACTCGAAGAGGAGGGATCAAATCAGATTCGCTCATTGGGCTTAATGTGGAGATCACAAGGAGAGGTCAATCAAATCTCTCACGGGGGCATAACATTGGAGAAGTTATTTTCATCCATTCAAATATTTGTTGGTGTTTTGTAACAGGTTCACAAAACCCTATTTAATATAATAAGGTGGAATTTTGCTGAGTTTGCTACTATTTATCGTGTTAACTTTGAGTTGCAGCGTTTCTGGGTTTTCATATGCAAAACTTATTTATTGCTCTGATAATTTCATGCTGCAAATTGTGCAATTTCATTGGGTTTAAATAAAGAAATTTATGGTGTAATTTTTTAACCAAAACGCTAGAAAAATTTCTCAAATTATTTTTCGAAATATTAGAAAAACAACCATGCAAATAAGCAATTGATCCTACATGAAAGATCAACATAGTTAGACCTCCAATGAAGCCAATCATGAAGTTCACTGAGACAGAAAGAAGTCTCCATATTGTTGATTTTTCTAGGTATCCTCTACATTAATAATTACTTCTTATGATTTACTTAGGTTTATCTTTTCTTGCTTTTTGTTTTTCATCATCTTGCATTCATTATCCATCATAAAGCAATCAAATAGAGGTCTGAGGATATCAATAGTAAGAACTAAAATACCAATAGGATCATGTAGATACCAGAACACAACAATTTACCCTGGGAAAACCCAAAAAACCCACATGGGATAAAAACCCAACAATACTTTCCTCAGAGAATCAACTCAACAAGACATTAAATTCATAGAAAAAGTGACCAACATAATGGCAAGATGGCAATCCACCAAGAGCCAAGTCAACCCTCCACCAAATTCCAAGTCAAAATGTCCTCAATCTATTCACAACTGCTTACGGTCAAGGTCTCCTACAAGTTTGTATTAAAGCCAAATTTCAGCCTCATTCTCTACAATAGAAAGTTCGGACTGATCACAAATACCACCATAGAAAACTTTGCACCATAGAATCTCGGATTGATCTCGACCTCCTGTAATCACTTGAGAAAGAATAGAAATATGACTTGTTCTCTTATTTTCAGCCTCCTCATCTTCTTGTCTTCCTTCGTTCATTGCAAAGATATACGTGATTTCATGTGATGCGAAGTGCTTTGAGGGAGGACAAATTACTTCAATATAAAGGCTTCTTAAGAACGGAATGAGTATCTCCTTGCGCATGCTGACATGATCATAGGCGGGCCGACTTGGTCAACTTGTGGAGACAAAAATATAATTTGAAATTTGAAATTTTCTTTTGCAAAGGTCATGACCAATATGCCCTTTGAAATTTTTCTTTTGACAAATAAATAAGGAATATAATTTCTTTTGAGCATGCAGAACATGCTTTACAAGTGCATCAATAAAATATTAATTATTAAGACCGACCATAGCTACAAAATTCAACACTCCCGTGTACTTATCAAACAACCGAGTGCACCAACTAAAACTCAAAACATGGTCTCTAACTAAAATAAGAAGAAATTGAAAACTGTTAAAACTCTTCCAAATTGCCTCCTAAAATACCACCATCGTTAGATAACCAAATGAAGGATCCATACAATAACCAAATTAAGGATCACAATAAAAACAAAATCATACTGTAGAATCATTGTTAAACTATAAGGAAGATCATCTTGGTTGAACCAAGAGTTGTTCCCCCTAGAGTCACAGTATTTGATCAAACTATAAACCTTCTTGAACTAATGTTCGAATATGTAATTTTAAACTTTATTGTTGATCCAAATCCCTAAGGATAATTTGTTGCATTTCTTCTTCCAAATTTAACATCGCTACTAGAAGGATTCAATAAACCCAATTGTAAACTTAACTCTTTGACATGCAACAATATGTCTACAAAGTGCTTGTCCAAAACCAACTGACCCATAGGAAAAAGAAAAGATGTCCCATGCTAATCAAAATCCTTCTGAACAATACATTGCTCCTCAATAAACCCAATTGTAAACTCAACCCTTTGTCATGCAACAATATGCTTACAAAGTGCTTGTCCCAAACTAACTCGCCCATAGGAAAAGGAAAAGATACCCCATGCTAATCAAAATCCTTTTGAGTAATCCATTGCTCCTCATCTCCAAAGTTGTAATAAATGCTAAAAGAAATCATCAAAGCAAATTGAAAACACAATTCCTCTTCCTCGTGATCAGTATCATAAGTAGTATCTTTGAATGCTATAAGAACAACCAATAAGAGAGAACTTTCTCATAATCCTCTTCTACCTCCTCAACACTATGTCAACAGAATCTAAGATATAAGGAATAGATTCACTAGGCTTTAATAGTGCATGTGTAGCCTCATGGTCATATATCACTAAGTATGCACCAATTTGGCTCGAAGGCTCCGGGCACAATGGTTCATTGACAAGTGTCTTTAGCTCTTCAACAAGGTGCAACCTCTTCTTCTTTGTGTTCTCTTAGGAGGCTCTCGCTTCAAATTCCCCCCTCCAATCATGCACAAGGCTAGTTCTTAGAAGCATCTCGTGTTCTCCAGTCAATGACTATCTCCCCAAAGCATCTTCCCTTGTTCAAATTCTCCCTTGATGTGTTGACCCATCTCTTATTGACTAAATAGGTATTGAATCAAGTTGTAAGAGAGGATATCTACAAATTGTGAATTCAAGTGACATAGACCTCACCTTCGACAAGCTCGGGCTCGAACGTGTCCTTCTACCTAGAGCACCTTTTAGAGCTGCACAATGGCATCCTTGACCAATGTTGCATGAAGCGGGGACGAAGTGGGGACGTTTTTTGGAAGCGGGGACATCGAAGCATCATTTTCCAAAAATCTAGGAAGCGAAGCATCTGTGGAAGCGTCTGCTATATATATATTTGCATTTATACTCAAAACAAACATCCCAAATACCAAATTAGTTGTAGAAGACATGAAAACATGCATATTTTTGCATAAATCAAGATAGATATAACATCCATTATACATTAATGATTAATTATTCGAGCATCAACCATTTAGATGCATCAACCATCTAGATTCTTCTCCTCTTGTCTAGCCTTTGCCTCTACCTCGATTGTCTAGGGATATTAGTCAACATTGCCCAATTTTGATCAAACTACCTAATTCAAGACTTAAAATATGGTAGAAAAAGCTTAACATGCTTGATCGATGATTTTGACTTGATTGAAAGGTAATTTTTTGCTAAGGGCATGTCGCGTGACAAAGGAGTTCAACAATTAACACCACCAACACTATGGTACATATAGGGCTTGGTGCTCTTGATTAAATGCTAATCGCATACCTTCATACTTGATATAATCTAATGAAATTCCACAATCCCATTGATCCTGAATTCCTGAAAACTGTTAAGTCTGCTGAATTTTGAATAGGGAAGCGGGAACGAGCAGCAATGTTTTCAAAAGCTCCCCAGTCGGGAGCGAATTTTATCTAATATATACTTTTTTATATTTTGATGCATATATGTCAACAAAAACATGGATTAAACCATATAACACCATTCATTTAGTACTTATAATCTTCATCAACCATAGGTCCACAAATTAAGGGTGCACATATCCAAAATAGCATCGATTGCAATCCATCTATGAACCAAAAATACATCAACAAATAGGCTCTAGATGGCCTCTATTGTTGAGAAATCTAGGCCAGCTAGATTAGGTGATTTCTCTTCTTTTGGTAACTGCTTGTGATGTGTTTTTACCTAACTTAGCTAGCATCTTCTTTCTCTTTATTATTATTGTGTTTTCTATCACCAAACAGTGAAGATCAATGAGACAAGAGGACACAAAATATAGGTTGTAAGCCAAGGCCAAAAACTCTCCTCTTGAAAGGAAAACCCACAAGAATTATTCTCTTCTTATAGAATTTTCAGATGGTGGTTTCCAAGACCTAAGACTCTTGTCAAAGACCCCTCCAAGACCAAGCCAACTTTCCTTCTTGATGAACAACTTTGACCTAGCAGCTTCCAGCAACTTCGACCTAGCAGCTTCCAGCAACTTCGACTTAGAAGCTTCCAGCAACTTCGATTTCCCCAGCCACTTCTACAATTTCATTCTGGCAACTACTTTAGAACCCTAACACAAGAGAGAGAGAGAGAGGTCCAAAACTTTGATCTTGCATCTCTTCTTCTTCTCCTTGATTTTTGTCCTTTTCCTATTTATCTTGTAGCTTCTTTCTTCTGGAGATCGAACTTCTTTCTTGCTGAATGAATGTCTCATCAAATGAAGTTGATGTTCCCTTATATATAGGCTTCTTAGGAGGTCGAATATGTTGTCCATGAGGCCGACTTGATCCTTCTTGTAGGCCGACATTTTTGACAAGGTCTTGGAGGGTCTTTATGACATTTTTGACTTTACAAAAATTTTCTTTACAAGATACAACATGCCCAAAGGGGTCTTACATGTATGACAATGACTCTTTTGACTTCATAATTATTTGACAAACCTAAAAGCAATCAATGGGTGCTTGACCTATAAATAAAATAACCTTGAGCATGAAACCCATGCATCAATTTAATAATAATAAAATTTATTTTTCTCTTTTCATCAAATACATCAAATCATGATTACATTAGATATTATGAAGACCAAACCTAGTTTCACATTTCAATACTCCCTCTTAACTAGGGAGGTATTCATAGTCCATAAAAGGTACTTGGACATTCTCATACTGAAGAATTCTTATAAGAAGAGTCGGATTGGTAAGCCATCTCATACGCTATTTTCCTAGCCTATACCAATGCATCATATTAACCAACATTGTCACATAGCAAGGCCTTGACTAACAATTCTATCTCTCCGTAAGATCAAAGCACAATGTTGGCAAGACAATCACTAATAGACAACTTTCATCATTGTCTCTCAAGGCACATACCCCATCTAGATGTTCACAAGGTACGTCGTTTTAGAACCATTCCTGCCTTGGAATAACACATCCTCCAAGAATTTCCTCTTCGACTACTTTTGCCTATTGGATGCCCTACTACATCTTCAAAGAGTATCGGAATCAATCTCAAATGCTTACCCAATCATCTATTCTTTCTTCATAGCATGAAGGCAAGAATGATCTTCCTATCTCTCCCTCTCAACTATAGAGGATCTACACATTCCTATAAAAGGAAGATTCCCAAGCTCCCTTTTAACAAGGGACTTGCCCAAGCTCCCTCTCAACTAGGGACTTGTTTCCAACAGCAACTCTCTACTCTTTTAGTGGAGATCATGGTACTATCAGCGACTTGTAGGGCTCCTCTTTTTGCATCAAGTCATGAACTTCATCTTCTTCATTATGGAGCCTCCTTCATCATATCTTCCTCATAGGGCATCAGCCATCTAATACATAACTTTCTTTTTAATGAAACATAGTGTTGAATCAATAGTCACGTCACCCTTCTCTTCATCAGAAAGTGATCTTCTAGTCCACATTTGGCTATCCTTCATACAACTCACTCTTCCAAGTCATGTTTCTTTCAGGATCTTCCATCCATTCTCATTAGTACTAGTTGTAGGTGACTTCTACAACCCTCTTTCGGTAGCCTTGTTTTAAACCAACCAGATGTTTTCAAAAATCAAAATGAACATCAAATCAAAGTTACCTTTTTATGATGGTCTTTCGTCATGACATCAACTTCTTGTGACATAAACATCCTACACATGTATGAATTCGTCTCCAAGACATTCATCACCAAGATACTTCATATCATGGTCTTAATACCTTCTTATTCCATGGAGATGTCGTAGCTAATTCTTTTAGTTATTGGACATTGATCACTAATCTTATGTGACTATAGTTGCATCTTTCACAAACTCTTCTTCCTTCCTTCACATATTGCTTCCCCAAGAACTTCTATACATAGTTCCTTCATCATAGGAACCATAGTTTCCAACCACCTCATATTCTACATGAGGTCATATTATGTTGATTTCATCTTATCAATATGTAGAAGAGTTCAAGGCACATTGTCGACATGCTTTCATGCATCATTCTAATGGAAGAGTTTCTTCTTCTTCAATCATGCTCATGAGATAGAGCATTCAACCTTTATTTCTGCAACTATATGAGGACATGACTTTATCTATCAAATATATGCATACCTCTTCCTCTCTTCTTTTTTTGGGTCATCTAGACTTCCTTCCAGTAACTTCATTTCCTTGCTTGACAAGTTGCACATCTTGGTCATCATACCTTACCAATGGATCCCCCACAAGGTGGAATGTGGATTATCTGTGACCCACTTGCTTCTTCTTAGTAGAGGTGAACCTTCTAATGAAGATTCCAATGGAGGATTTGATGATCTTCATTCTGCAAATGCTCCTTCCTGATGATGATGATGATGATGATGTATGATGATTTCTTTATTTTCTATTTTGCCAGATGACTTTCCTCCAAGCATATATATTGCTACTTAAGTGGCCTTGTATGTTTCCAATGGAAATGCCATTTCTATCAAGATGACTGCTATAACCATGTAGACTTCCTACTTCAGTTATCCTTCTATGCTTCTATGATGATGTCATCTCTATCTTGCTATAATGCATCCTATCAAACTTGTGATGATTTACTTTCCATCATGACTACTATCTTGTTATAGACAAAGTGAAGGAGGTTATTTCAGTCATAATAAAGGTCTTTCGCGTCCTCCTTCTTTGACTTCTTCTTTTCAAGTTCTTCCACTTCTTCGGTAACAAGTGCTTCATTTCTTTCCTTTTTCTCATTGTTGTCCTTCTTCAGTTTGGGACAATTCCTTTTAAAGTGCCCATATTCTTTACACTCATAGCAATGTATCTTTGACATATTGACCTTCTTTTTCCAAGGATCAAATTTCCAAACTTCCCTTTTCTCTTGGCCATGGCAGCATATGCTTGAACTTGTTCATTTGATCCAAAATCGCTTTTTTCCTTCAACCTAGTTTCCTCAATCTTACCAAAGTTCCCTTCATGGAGTGGCTTCCTCTTTTTATAAATACTTTACACAAAGTTGCCCCATTCATCAGGTGGTGCATTGAGCACAATGATGGTCATCTCTTTATCAGACATTATTTCTCCTAGCTCTTGTAGTTGATCTTTTATTTGAGATACCCTCATAAGGTATGAGGCTACCCTTTATTCTTTCGATACCTTCATCTTGTATAGTTTGGTTCTCAGTGATATAACTTCTCCTGCAGTGCTTACAGAAAACAATTCTACTAACTCTTCATAGATATCTTTCGATTTCTCCAACTTTGCTACATAAGGGTTGAGGGAATCCTTGATTGATTCAATGAGGATTCTTTGAGCCCTTATTTCCCCTTTCATATACTTCGATAGTGCTTGAACTTGCTCTTGAGATGGTTTGGAGATTGAACCCTTAACATATTCAATAACTTCAATCTCTGTGAGGATCAAATCTATCCTCCTTTTCCATGCAAGGAAATTTGATGACCCAACCAATTTGTTGCTCTACTTGCATAATGAAGTCATGTTGGTAGCAGATTCTAACATAGATATAAAATACTTACTTGTCAAGTGAAGATGCTTCTTGGTGTTGATATCTTTAACTTGATGCCTTCTTGATGGTGTTGACAATTGAAGATACCTTATTGATGATGGTGTCTTTCTTCTTCAAAAATTACAGTGCATCCTCTTCAAGAGAGGGCGATAGTCTTGATTCCTTTGATGATGATGACAATGTCTCTTTTTGCTTCTTTTGAATGACGTGAGCTTCTCAAGAATACTTCAATTGCAGAGTCCTTTTTTGAGTAGAGGAGTAGAGATACAGTTTGTTGAGGTCTTCTCCTTCTTTCAAGAGAGTGGAGATGTGAACCTTTTCATGGGTATTCCTTCTTGATACTCCTTGTGCTCGTCCCTTATGTATCCTTCATTAATTGGATGATCTTCAAGCTACCTCTTCTTGTCTTGTCACCTTAGTCTTGATACCATGTTGAGAAATCTAGGGAAACTAGATTAGGTGATTTCTCTTATTTTGATAACTGCTTGTGATGTATTTTTACTTAACTTGATTAGATTCTTCTATCTCTTGATTCTTATTGTGTTTGTTATCATCAAACAGCTACCAAACAATTAAGATCAATGAGACAAGAGCACACAAAATATAGGTTGCAAGCCAGGGCCAAAACCTCTCCTCTTGAAAGGAAAACCCAGAAGAATTCTTCTCTTCTTATAAATGATCAAATCACGATTTCCAAGACCTAAGACCCTTGCCAAAGACCCTCCAAGACCAAGCCAACTTTCCTTCTTGATGAACAACTTTGACCTAGCAACTTTCAACAACTTCGACCTAGCAGCTTCGAGCAACTTCGATCTAGCCGCTTCCAGCAACTTCTTCTGCAACTTCAACTTCCCCAACAACTTCTTTTGCAACTTTGACTTCTCCAACAACTTCTTCTGCAACTTCAACTTCCTCAACAACTTCTACAATTTCGGCTTGGCAACTACTTTAGAAACCCTGACACGAGAGAGAGAGAGAGAGAGGTCCAAAACTTTGATCTTGTTTCTCTTCTTCTTCTCCTTGATTTTTGTCCTTTTCCTTTTATCTTGCAGCTTCTTTCTTCTGGAGATCGAACTTATTTCTTGCTTGAATGAATGTCTCATCAAATGAAGTCGAGGTTCCCTTATATATAGGCTTCTTAGGAGGTCGAATTTGTTGTCCATGAGAACGACTTGATCCTTCTTGCAGGCCGACTTGTTTGACAATGTCTTGGAGGGTCTTTATGAAATTTTTGACTTTACAAAAAAATTATTTACAAGATACAAGATGCCCGAAGGGGTCTTACATGTATGACAATGACTCTTTTGACTTCAAAATTCTATGACAAACCTAGAAGCACTCAATGGGTGCTTGACCTATAAATAAAATAACCTTGAGCATGAAACCCATGCATCAAAATAATAATAATAAATTTTCTCTCTTTTCATCAAATACATCAAATCATCATTACATTAGACATTATGAAGACCGAACCTAGTTACACATTTCAACATCTATCATCCAATAAAATCATGCTACAACAAATACCTACATATCATCAAAATCATTGCCTACCCTTGGGATCTTTGTCATTAATATCACCCTCTAAGCATTAACATAAGAAAGAAAAAACGTAACATGTCGAGTCAAGATTTTGTTTGAGCGATGGGTACATTTTTATTAGGGTTGTGATAGAGGAGTTCAACAACCAATTTCACTAACATCAAGGTACATAGAGGGCTTGGTGCTCTTGATTAAATACGAGTTCCATACCCTAGTACATGACAAAATCCAAAGGAAACATTGCAATCCCCCAATCCTGAAATTCTGAAAAACTTATAAGTCTGTTGGATTTTGAGTGAGATCTAAAATTCTACTTTCTCCATATGAAATCCATTGAGGTCGGAACCAATCTCAAACATCATGAGTGATTTCATAGTAATGTTAAATATTTAAGTAAAGGGATGAAAATGAATGTCACTTTTACTTTAAGAATTTATCATTACCATGAATTGCATATCAATGCTCGGGCCATAGGCTTGAATACTGGGGCTACCCCACTCAAAAACTCGTCTCTTTGAAAAAAATTGCGTTAGGAACATCTTTGTGAAAAAAAATTGCGAAAACAACCCGAGAGTGAAAAGAAATTTGCAGTAGCAAAATGCGCTCCCATTCGAAGCGCACTTCGAGAGAGGATTCAGGGGGGACACTCCCCCACATCCCTGAATCCAATAGATCAAAGAAACAAGCGAAGAACAGAGCTCCAAAGTGCAACAGACAATAGAATGGTGAGACCTCTAGTCTCTCCTGAGCCTCCCCCTCTAGGAGACCAACCAATATCATCGAGACCAGTTCGAAGGTGTTTAACCACACATCAATCCACACATCCTCAGACCATTAGAGGGATTAGCTCTAGATGGATGTGTGTAAAAATTGGCAACTAGGGCCAAACTCCACATGGGTCATCTTATTTATGACAGTTGATATTTTTCTTGGATTCCTCTCTCGAGAGGTGTAGGATTGATCTAAAAATCATCTGATTCTGACATGTACAAATGAAGATATGAATTTATTTATATTATGGAAAAATTGTCAAGGTCGGCCAACAAGCAAAACAGACATTCAAATCCCCAACTCATCCTCAACGTTGCACATAAAAGGAGGAGACCTCAACTTTTGGACATCATCTCATCTTCACTCATCTCTCTCTCCTCACTTGATTGGGTACGCAAATTAGGGCAGCCATCTCTCACACATGCAAAGGAAAGAGTTGATTGTGTTGACCAGCATTGACAGAGCTATAGGGAGATTGTTTGGTTGCGTTGACTAGCATTGACAGAGTTGCAAGGAGATTGTTTCGTTGTGTTGACCACTTGCTTTGACTTGTTTTGACTGCGGATTGGGTGAGGTAGCTTCTCCTTGGCTGGCTGCATATCTGGGCACTGAAACTGAGGTGATCTGACCTTTGGTTTGACCAGCGTTGACTACCCTAGTTGTTAGTTGTAGTTTGGCTTCAATTGACCAGATTTTGACTGAATTTTTTTGACTGTTTGGGTTTGTTGTTAAAGGCCGAAGTTGATTGGGTTTGATTGATCTTCTTAGAGGAAGAATTATGCCCTTTTGACCAGTGTTGACTTTTTTGGTTAGGGCTTCTTACTACTGTCATAAATTATCATATTTGTAATTTGTACTCTCTCTCTGCTGAACTATTAAAGAATATAAGAAGAATTGATCAAGGGTTTCCCCACATTGGGGTTTGTCCCTAGCTGGTGCCACATCTTGTGTCCTCTTGTCTTGGCTTGTCTTCTATGTTTTATGTTTATGTTCTATCTGCATTTTATTATCATGTTGATGTGATTGCTAAACTGGATATTGATATTGGGCTAATAAAGAAATTGAAGTAAATTGCTCTTCAGCATAGAACATATCAAAAATTAACATGGTATCAGAGTTGAGGTGAAGACAAATCCCAAGCAAGAGTGAAAGAGCAATCACCGAAGACAGTTGGACAAGGACAAAAGGCTTAATGGGTTCCTCATCCCACTTCCCGAATAAAGACAAGCTCTGTGAAAAGTCTGACTATCATGGATGGAAGATGTCTCTTGATTTGACCTTGGAAGAACAAGAAGTGTTGGATTATGTGAAGGGTAAAATCCCTAAGACTCCTTCAAATGCACAGGCTGCTGCGAAGACCAAGTACTATAAGGTTGAAGTCAAAGCAAAGAAGATTATCAAAGATTCCATTGACAAGCGTTTGGTGGCCTACATCTCCGATTTGAACAACTCCAACGAGATCTACGACGGGTTGGTCAACATGTTGAAGGTTAGTGATGCAAATCAAATTTTGTTTCTCAAAAATAAATTGAAGGATATTAAAAAGGGCAAGGACGAGGATATTCAATCCTAGATGTTTTGGATCACTAAGATCAAGAATGATCTACTTACGATTGGAGAGGTCATTTCTGACAGGGAACTTACTATCACTACCCTTGGAGGACTCCCACCCGAGTGATATATATTTAGAACCATTATTCTCAATAATGATCGAATTCCAGGGTTTGAAGAATTGATGTCAAGATAAATTCAAGAAGAAACAAGAATGGTGGAGCAAGAAATGCCTGCTAATAGAGGAAACCCCACTGCTTTCTCCACTCATGCCAAGAGGAGAAATAGTGCAGGATCTAAAGGTCACTTCAACGGAAATCTTGGATCTAAGGGTGGAAGGAAGGGCAGGTGCTTTGTTTGCAATAAGTTTGGCCACTATGCAAGGGAGTGTCCAAATAGAATGGACACATCACATGATGATGATCACAATCATTCCAAGGGAAACTTCAACAACAACAACCAAAGGAATGACAGGTTCAATGGCAAAGGAAAAAGGAACGCGGGACATCATGGAAATGGTCAACCCTCCAAGAAAGCAAGGAACTCCAAGTATGAAGAATCAAATTGTTTTTAACAATAAGCAAAAGGAATACTATCTTATATTGGCCCTCTCCACTACCTCTCCTCCAGACTCTTTGTGGAATTGGCTAATTGACAGTGGTGCCTCAAGGCACTTCACTGGATAAGGAAGCTCTCTCTAATCTGATAGAGAAGGAGACAAACTTGGAGATTATTCTTGGAGACAATGCCACCTATCCCATGAAGGGAGTAGGGAATGTTACCCTTCAATTGAATCAAGGTAACACGATTCATTTACAAGAAGTTCTATATGTACCCGATCTCAAGAACAACCTGGTTTCCATTTCGGCAATGGAAGACAAAGCATACAAGGTGGCATTCATCGATGGAAAGGTACATGTTTGGAAAAGGAAATTTTAAGATGCTTTTACTCTTGGGTTTTGGGTTGACACTTTGTATCAAGTTGGCGGAAGTCCATTGGGAGCCATGTCGTGCGACACATCTCTACAATTTGAACTATGGCACCGGAGGTTTGCCCATCTTCATTAGAAGGCTCTACTCGATGTGAGACAGATGGTGATAGGTATGCCCGAATTCAAAGTAGAGCATGAAGGTGTATGTTCGGGATGTGCCGAAGGAAAACTTAGAAAGGGACCAATCCCCTCAAGTAATAGCAAGACCACAGATATATTGCAGTTGATCCACTCCAACATATCTGATATGATGCCCGTAAACTCTTTGGGAGGATACTTATATTATCTCACCTTTACAGATGATTATTCTTGTTGATTTGTGGTAGCATCGAATGTGCTCTCGCCATGAAAATTGGTGGAGAGGCTAAGGCACATAAGATCTCCAAGACCTAGAAAGGTTTGGGAAATTCCACCTGGTTGGAGAGATATTAAAATAATTAATATTTTTCATGGGGTTCTTAAGTCTAAACTTAGGAAAATAAAAATATTAATGGGTATTAATAGAAAACTAGGTGAGAATGCTCTAAATGACATGGATCAAGCCAAATATAATCTTATCCGTTGATTAGGGACTTAATCTCAGTCGTTGAAAACTCAACAGGAGAAGTATAAGAGCAGGCGTGAGGGTCAGTTGGAGATACACCAAATTGATCAATCAGTTCGATTTTCTGGAGTAGGGTTTTGCTAAGAGAATCGAGCTAGTGATTTGTTGCGGCGAGGGGCAGTTCAGCACGAGGCTGAGAATACATAGCAGAGAGGCAAAGATAGTGCCAGGGAGACAGTGCAGAGCCTGGGGAGGCTGACGCAGAGGCAGCTGGGACTTATGCAGAGGCTGAGGAGGCTAACATGGGTGACACAGAGGGCCAGAGGGATGACGCAGAGAGCTAAGGAGTTGATGCAAAGGCATCAGTAGTTGTGCAGAGACTAACAGAGCTGATGCAAGGCCAAGAGGCAGCACTACCTGTTTTCCGTGGGGCAGACTGAGTACTGGTGAGCTGAGAGGGTGACGCAATCCCTAGCAGAGTGACACAAAGCAGTAGAGAAGCTTGGAGCAACTTTCGTTGTCCAGCCAAGGCGTAGTCATAGTTGTTGTGGAATTGATCATCCGGTGACTAATCAACCGGAATATCTATCTCCGAAGAGAGGTAATTCTGCCGAGGGCATTCTCTGTTGGGTGAGCCATTTTTGGCACCCTAGTTGTATTTAGAAACTACATAATAATAAAACCCTCAAATCCGTTGCACTGGTCCCACATTGGGTTTTTCCGGGGATGATTGTCCAAAAATAACGGTGTCCCTTGTGTGTTTGTCTCAGTTATTTCAGTTGTTGATCTGGATATGAGTTAAGGCTGCATTTGTGTTTATTTCAGTATTTATATTTATAAATAACTTGTTAACGGAATGAACAAGTAGGAGAAATTAAACCAGATAATGCACTAGGGATTTCTAAAGTGTCAGACTTAAAAATTTCAACAATTCTCACAAGACTTGGATCTACATCTTGAAAAAGAAGGATGAAGTGTTCACCTGGTTCCGACACTTCAAAGCCATGATCAAAAACCAATCCGAGAAGAGAATCAAGGTAATAAGGACTGATAATGGAACTAAGTACAAATCAAATGAATTCCATGATATTTGCAGAGAAGTTGTCATTAAGAGGGAGACCACAACACCATACACTCCCAAGCATAATGGTGTGGCTGAAAGGAAGAATCGTACTATTATGGAAGTTGTTCATGCCATCCTTCATGATTAAGGGATTCCGAAGTTCCTATGGGCCGAAGCTGCAAATACCGTCGTGTATGTTCAAAACGGATGCCCTCATCAAGCATTGGACTCCAAGACCCCCGAAGAAATGTTCACTGGTAAGAAACCCGATGTCTCTCATTTTAGAATTTTTGGAAGTCCCGTATATTTTCATGTGCCGAAAGAGAAAAGAAGCAAATTGGGTGCATCAGGGAAGAAAGGAATCTTTGTGGGTTATAGCGAAAATTCTAAGGGCTATAGAATTTATGTGGTTGGTCAAAGGGAAGTTGAGATAAGTCATGATGTCACCTTTGACAAAGATATGGCCCTCAGCAAGATCAACAACCTTCCTATCCCAAAGAAGGACAAAGAAGCTAACACCGGAAAACAGGGTGAAAAAGAGGACGAGACAATGCCTGATGTTGATGAACCTATGGATCCTATTGATCCTCCTCCCCAAGAGCCCTCCTCCTCCAAGACGAGACCCTCATGGCTTAGGGAGACTCTCAAAGATGCCGAGACACATATTGCACCAAGGGGCACTTTTTGTGAGAGCAAGAAGTCGAACAGGTATCAAGGATACTTGACCGTTATGAGCATTATCATTCAAAATGAGCCTTCGTCATTCGAAAAAACCGAGAAGCAACAAGCATGGAAGTATGCTATGAATGAAGAATATGAGTCAATTATGAAGAATGATGTTTGGGATGTCGTCCCTAGACACCAACACAAATCAGTTGTCACCTCTAAGTGGCTCTACAAAATCAAGCATGGAGCTGATGGAAGTGCAAAAAAGTTCAAGTTTCGCTTTGTTGCTCGAGGCTTCTCTCAAAAGGAAGGTGTAGATTACGATGAGATATTTGCACTTGTTGCCCGATACACCACCATCCGCTCGATCATAGCCCTTGTTGCCTCGCAAGGATAGAACCTACATCAGATGGATGTCAAGGTTGCTTTCTTGCATGGTTCGATTAAAGAGGAAGTCTATGTGGAACAACCCAAGGGGTTTGAGGTTCATGACCGGGAATCTCATGTATGCAGGTTGAAGAAAGCTCTCTATGGCTTGAAGCAAGCACCCCGGGCTTGGTATGAGAGGATTGATAGCTATCTAATGAAGTTGAGATTCACTAGAAGTGAAGTCGATCCGAACCTTTACTTTAAGGTTGAAAATTATAAACCTCTCACGCTAGTACTTTATGTGGACAACCTCTTTCTGACAGGTGCAAGCCCTCTCATTCATAAATGTAAGAGCGAGTTGGCTTTTGAATTTGAGATGAAGGACCTCGGACTAATGCACTACTTCCTAGGGTTGGAGGTCTGGCAAAAGCCAAGAGAAATTTTCCTATCTCAAGGAAAATATGTTGTGAAGATACTGGAAAGATTTGGGATGGTGGACTGCAAGCTCGTGACTACCTGAATGGAAATTAACTTCAAGAAGTTATGTGGTAGTGTTGTTGGACCTGGATTGGGAAATGGAGGAGCCTCTCTTAGGTTGGTCGCGGCTAGTATTGTTGACTAACAGTGGGACAGCAGTGCTAGTAGTGTGACAACATGGTGCAGCGATGTCACAAGGCACGGCAATGCCCCTTGGGACAGCAGAGTGGCAAACATAGTGCAGCAATGCCACATAAGAGCAGCAAAAGCACATTGGGACAGCAATGGCCAGCATGGTGCCGCAAGCACATTGGGACAACAGCATGGTAAGTGGTACAACAAGGACATGGTGCTTGTTGAAGCATGGTACTTGGGACAACAAGCAATCATGGTGCAGCAATGAGATGTGACAACGTTGTGGAATGTTGTTGCATAATGATGGGCATCGTAACAAAGCGAAGTGTAGCATGTTATGTGCAGCACTTGCAAAGAGCAGTACAGTGATATTAAATGCTACAATGAGATGCAACATGATGGGCACAGTGAGGTACAGGATGAGGCAGCACTGGGAGTGCAGCAAGGTGATAAGGTATAGCAAGATGTTGTAGTACAGGAAGGTGCAGCATAAGGTGCAGCAGTATGATGTGTGCAGCATGGTAATGAGGTCCAGCATCGTGATGATGGGTGCAGCACAGTGAGGTGCAGCATGATGACAAGGTGCAACACTATGATGGGTGATGGAGTCACCTTGGAGAATCAGTTGAAGCAGCATGTCTTCAACTGAGTTCAGCTACCTCATGTATCATCTTCTTAGAGATGATCTATGCTCTTATTTAAATAAGTCAAAGTGTTGACTTTTGTTGTATATGTACTATCTCTCTCTCTCTCTCTCTCTCTCTCTCTCTCTCTCTCTCTCTCTCTGTTGAACTATTGAAAAACATGTAAGAAGAATTGATCAAGGGTTTCCCCACATTGGGGTTTGTCCCTGGCTAGCGCCACATCTTGTGTCCTCTTGTCTTGGCTTGTCTTCTGCGATTTATGTTTATGTTCTATCTGCAATTTACTATTATGCTGATATGATTGCTAATCTGGAAAAGATATTAAGCTAACTGTGAAAATTGAAATATATTGCTCTAAGCATAGAACATACCTTAATTTAACAGGGCTTCTAGCAGAAATTCTTGCAAAAAATGAAACAAGTGGAGTCGCCACTTGAAGATGAATCTAACTCTAAAATCCAAAAGGTAAAAACCGAAAATTTAGTCAAGAACCAAGAAGAGAAAAACTTTATCCATGGGTCAGGGAAAAGCAAGTGGATGTCAGGGACGGCTTCATGTTCGAGAAAAAAATGAGCGCCTACTAGAATGTAATTTGTTTAACAAAGCTCTAAGAGTGGGGTTAACCAAGCTACCAGGATTTCTTCTTGTATAAGCTCATGTGAATGGATGAATAAGTGGAGTCACCACCCAAACAGGAAACTAACCCAAATGTCCAGGTGCTAAATGTGTGTTGCAAAATTTAACTAGCTTCAGTCTTCATAATTGTACTTGTCAAAAAGAAAATTTATTATTAAAAAATAATGACTTATTAAAGCATGGGTTTCGTGCTTGGGCCAATGTTTTCTTGGTTAAAGCCCCCATTGAGGTTTCTAGGTTTTGTCTTCAGTCATTAGAGTCATTGTCATTATATTAGACCCTTCTTGGGCTTTTGTATCATGTAAAAGGAATTATTTTTGAGTCAAAAAAGTGATTTGTCACCTCCACACCAAGTCTACCTACATCAGGGCAATTCGACCCAGCAAAAGGGCTATATATGGAGAGGCAATTTGACCTATTTGTCACATTCACTCAACAAGTTCGATCGTCAAGCAAGATAAGCAGAAAAAGAGTTCAAAGTTGTTGGAAGAGGACGAAGTTGTTGGGAAGACCTAAATCAAAGTTTATGGGCTATCTATCTCTCACATGTGCAAAGTTTCTAGGCAATTGTTGGGGCCGAAAATCTATGTTTACTACAGGTCCAAAATTTTGTTGTTGGGGTCAAATTTTTGCTATTGGGGGGCCGAAATTCTGAATTGAAGTTGTTGTTGGGGAGCTTTCACTTGGAGTATTTTTCGAAGATAATCTATTGCAAGGAAGGGCTGACTTGGTGGTTAGAGGAAGTCTTTGTCTAGGTCTAATAAGTCTGGAAGTGTCTCATCTTGAATTGAATCTACTGAAGGAAGAGTTATTGACTGGGTTTTCCCCTCATAGGGGTTTTTCCCTAGCTGTGGGCCTACATCTTGTGTCTCTTGTTCTTGTGATCTTCATACATATATAATTTGAAAATTGCTTTATGAAAGATAAACTATTTAAAAAGTAAAACAAGCCAACATAATTCACAAAAAATTATCAAGAAAGAGGAATCAAACCCTAAATCCTACTTGTATTGATTTCTCAACATGGTATCAGAGCTAAAGGTCGAAGAAGGTTGGAGATCACTTTGTTGGCTTGAAAGAAAAGGTTACTCCCTCTATGAAAAGTTACATGAAAATGGGATTCAATATTATAACAATTGCAAGAAGCTGGATTGGAAGGATCATCAACAACTTATGTAAAGAAAGTCAAAAGTGAAGGGTTCTTGGCTGCACTTACAACTACTCCTGATGATGACAATACATGGATCATTGATAGTGGAGTATCAAGACATATGATGGGAGAAAGTGGACAACTTCATCCTCTATCAAAGGAACCATCATCTCATGCAATGGAGCTAGGAAACAAACAACAGTTATGCAGTCAAGTGCCTTGGATCTACATCATTAAGGCTAGAAAATGGAGCAAAGCTACACCTCAACAATATACTCTATGTTACACGTTTGAAAAAGAATTTACTTTCAATTTCTGGTTTAGAAGATAAAGGAGATAGGGTTGACTTTGTAGATGGTAAAGTTCTGGTTTGGGGAAAAGATTTAAGCATTGACAAGGCAAAAGTTATTGGAGTACGTGAAGGAAGGCTATATACAGTTACAACACCATCTCCTCAAGCTCTAGTTCACATGGAAATCAATCCTATCGAACTATGGCATAGAAGATATGGGCATATACATTACAAAATCATTCCCTCTTAATCAAATGGTAGATGGCATCCCTAACATCAAAGAAGATCGTGAAGGAGTATGTAAGGGGTGTGCTTTGGGAAAGAGTACAAGGAAGCCTTTTACAAGCAGTGATACGAGGTCTAAGGAAATATAAGAACTCATTCATTCCGATGTATGTGGGCCTATGTCTAACAAATCTCTTAGAGGCCATTTTATTATGTGACCTTCATTGATGATCACTCTAGAAAGACATGGCTCTACCTTCTCAAGACAAAGGTCGAAGTATTTGAAAAGTTTAAGAAGTTTAGATCTGAAGTAGAGACCTCAACCAAAAGGAAAATAAAGACTTTAAGATCCAACAATGGTCAGGAATACACTTCAAAAGAACTATTTGCATATTGTAAACAAGTCGGTATTATGAAGGAGCTCATTGTTCCCCACAATCCCGAGCAAAATGGAGTTGTGGGATGGAAAAATAGACAAATGAAGAATGTATACGAACTATGATATTTGATCAAGATTTACCAAAGTTTCTATGGGGAGAAGCAACACGACAGCAGTATATATACAAAATAGAAGTCCTCGTAGAATCCTTGAGAATATGGCACCTAAAGAAGCAGTCACAGGGAAGAAACCATGTGTGGACCATCTCTGAATCTTTGGGTGACCCGCATACATCTATGTTCCAAAGGACAAACGAAAGAAATTAGATTCTACAAGCATTAAAGGGATTTTTGTTGGCTATAGTCTTTCTTTAAAAGCATATAGAATCCACATCAAGGAAGGAAGACAAATTGAAGTGAGCAGGGATATTATATTCGACGAAAATCATGCCTACAAAAGATTCAAGGATATTCCAATGACGAAGATATACCACTATTTGAAGAAGAAGAGCTTCATGATAAGACAACTACAAATCAAGAAGAAGAAGAAGGACCAAGTGAGCCAATTCAACCTGTAATTGTTCCTGAAACAAGGAAGAGGCCAAATTGGTTAAAAGCAACACTTGAATATGTCAAAGGACATGGAGCTACTAAAGGAACCTTTAGAGAAAGTAAAAGACCAAAGAGATATTCAGGATATGCAACATATATGACAAAATTGATAGAAGTTGAACCAACTACATTGTAAGAAGTTGCTCATCAAGAAGAATAGAAGGCAGCAATGCAAGAAGAATATCAATCCATTATGAAGAATGGAGTCTAGGAAATCATTCCTAGGCCAAGTGACAAATCGATTGTCACCTCAAAACACATTTACAAAATCAAACATGTTATTCATGGAAGTATAGAGAAATACAAAGCTAGATTCGTTGCAAGGGATTTCTCTCAAAAGCAAGGTATAAACCATGAAGAAACCTTTGAACCTACTACAAGATATACTACTATAAGATCTTTGGTTTTGCTAACTGCTACAATGGGATGGAATGTCCATCAAATGGACGTAAAAACAACATTTCTAAAGGGAACCATTGCAGAAGAAGTATACATTGAATAACTGGAAGGATTTAAAATAAATAACAAGGACACACATGTTTGCAGACTTAAGAAAGCCCTATATGGCTTGAAGCAAGCTCCTAGGGCATGGTATGCAAGGATGGATGCATATCTCTTAAGAATTGCATTCATCAAAAAATTTGCAGATGCAAACCTCTACATCAAGTTGGTGATGATTGGACCAGTCATTATACTACTATATGTGTGGAGCGCAGAATACAAGAATGTGAGAAAATGCTAGCAGCCGAATTCATAATGAAAGATCTGGGACTTATGCATTATTACTTGGGTTTGGAAGTATGGCAGAAACCTGGAGAGAGATATTTGGGTCAAGGTAAATACAAAATTGAGATATTGCAGAGGTTCGGTATGATGGATTCCAAGCCTATGACTACTCCCATGATCACTAATCTCAAGAAGTTGAGAAGCTCTGACTCTAGTTTCATCAATCCTACTAGCTATTGTAAGTTGGTGGGTTCTCTAATGTGCCTAGTAAATACAAGACATGATATATGTTTTTCCATAAATTTTCTCAATCAATTTCAGTTGGTGCCTCGTCATGACCATTGGATAGTTGCCAAGCATATCTTGAGATATCTACGTGGCACAATACATCACTGCCTAAAGTATGATAGTAAGGAAGTTAATTTAACAGGTTTTACATATTTTGATTGGGATGGCATCATGGCAGTGAGATTGATGGAAGATGCACTACCAGTGGATGTTTCAGTTTGGGGTCTGCAATGATTTCATTGATGAGTAGAAAACAAGATCTCATTGTGTTAAGTAGTGTCGAAGCCGAATATGTTGTTGCAAGTGAAGTAGGAAAGGTTAAAAAAACTCTTGTCAGATTTGTTTGTAAAGCCTCTAGATCCTACAATGATAAATTGTGATAATCAAAGCAGCATCAAGATGTCTAAAGACCATGTATTCCATGTAAGGACAAAGCATATTAACAACCAGTACCACTACATTAGCAGCTTGGTACGATATGGGGTTGTGAAGCTACAGTATATTTTGACAAATAAACAGGTAGATGATGTGCCAACGAAGTCTCTTCCAAATAAAAACAGGTAGATGATGTGCCGACAAAGTCTCTTCCAAATAAAAAGTATGAGTATTTTAGAAGCATGCTTGGATTGGTTGATATTACAAATTTAGTTAATAGGGACAAAAGAAGCAACTAATGGAGGATTCTTGGGAGGACATCTAGTCGGCCTTTGTGTTGATGTTTAAATCCCAAAGAGCGAGGGTGGCATTGGTCTTAGAGCTCTGACCTTGGATACTCACCTAGATCCATGGGTTGATGGTTAGCAAGCCCGATAGTACCTAGACTAGTTGAAAGCTTGAGTCCATCTTAGTCGCACCCGGATAGATTACCCTAGTCAGGAATCTAGTCTGTAGCACTGAGTGTGCTTGAACTCTTCGTAGTTCATTTCATTTTGAAAATCTTTGTAAATTCCCTAAATTATTTTGGATCAAAATTAACTTCTACATTTTGGGGCCGATTTTGGAGTTGATGGGGCCCATTCGATTTTATTAGGAGGCTCGATTTAGTACAAGTTATTTCGATGTGGTTAATTTGTACGTGGAGGCCACCCACACTGGGAGAATACGCATTCCCTAGTTCGATTTGCATGGAGGGGTAATCAATGGTTAAGTGAGGGACCCACAATGGAGGGAAAATGGATGGAAAAGTGCTCCCTAAAATTTATATAAGGAAGGCAACTCTCCTCATTTCAGCATCTTATCTTTTGACATATTGAACTCAATCTTAGTTGCTCGAGCTGCTTAGCCAAGTTACTGTGTTGTTTAGCACAGAAGTGTCTCCGAGCAGAGATCTCAACCCTTGCTTCGGTGGACTTCGAGTGCCACCCTAGGAAGGCAATTTGTACTACCTTGGAAGAGAGTCGGTGGAGTTTCACAGTCATATCATTCTGCATTTGTCTGAGACAGTACGTGTTTCTGGAGGACGCAGAAGAGAAACACACAGGTGTTGCTTATGGGTTCATCCGGGCAGCAACTATCGGGGGAGTTTCGTCATTGAAACTGTTAGTGTCAGCCTTTCCAGCCTTCCTCCAGTGATCAAATATGCTCTTACAAAGTGGTTTCAAAGTGTTAAGGTCAAATTTTGTCATTTCAAAAAGTCTTCAAGCAAAATTTGGTCACTAGGCATTAGGTCTAGGGTTTGCTTTAAACTCCTTCTAAATTTGCCCAAATGTCAGTCTATGTCATCATTCAGCTGAGTCTATCATCATTCATAGGGTTGTCATTATCATGTCAGTGTCTAATGAGTCATTT